>CM051010.1:4474632-4534632 GCA_027704905.1 Muraenolepis orangiensis | reverse complement strand
CCGAAATGTCTGCTGTGGGATATGAGATTGCCTGCCAGCTTATATCAAGTTGTTATAGAAAGCTGTGGCAGGCGTCATGGAGTAGGTGTCTGTCGGTGTGTGCCGGTGCCTTGCTCATGAATGGGAACGGTGGCTCCCTCCAGTGATGAGAAAAGCGTGGCCAGAGAGCGAGAGAGAGGGTCTGCCCCCTAGACCCCACAGGAAGTGCTGTGGACAGTCCACGGAAGTCAGCTTCCTGGTTGGACCTGCACCCCCCCCCCCCCCCTCTTCTTGTCGGTATTATTCTAAAGCTTGAGCAAGGAAGGAAGTCGGTTGCTAACACAGATCTGCTTTATCTCCTCAATCTAATGGTCTCCTCTGGATTCTCTGCAAAGAAGAAAAAAGGCGTAGTCAGAATGCAGCGTTCACAGGCGAAAAATTATCTGCCTGCATTCCTCCTGGATCTGTTTGTTTTAATTATCGACAATATATTATTTATTGCTGATATCGCCAGCGCTATTATGGTCCTCGTCATTTGGTTTAGGATGAATAACTTAACTCATGTTATTGTCCTATTTATTATTAGTATTTATTATATCCCTGACCCGAGCATGTGTTTCTCAACAGGAAGAGGTGACTAGTCGTCTGGCGCAGAACTACCACAAAATGATTGAGAGCCAAATGGACGTGGGCACGCAGACAGAACCGGTGGTGGTGCTGTCCTTGGCCCAGGCCGCCGTGCTGGGTCTCATCTCGCAGAACGAGATCTTCGGCGCCACCATCGCTCCCAACGGCTTCTACTCGGGGGAGCCCAGAGAGTGTCCCCCTCCCCCGGCCGAGGGCCCGGAGTACGAGCATGCCGAGCAGCTCATCGGGGCCAACGGGGACTACCTGGCTGAGCCCGCAGACTCAGCAGACTCACAGAGTGAGGCCCAGCCTCAGTCCAGCGAGAGGCGGAGGCCCGGGCCTCGCGGACGGTCCAAGAGGCCGAGGAGCAGCGCGGCGGCGGAGGACGAACATCCCCGCCGGGATCCCATCCCCCAGTCCCAAATCAAGGGGGAACGTCTGGAGTCTGACACGACTCCTTCCTGCGTCCACACGCACAATAGCCCCACGAGCGTCGGCATTCGCGAGGATCCCGCCAGCCGACAAGCCGCCTCTTTGAAAGAGGAGAGGGCCTGCGGGAGCTGCAGCAACTGTTCAAGAGACGGCCCCGGTCAACAGGAAGACAGGCCGCCGCAGCTGGCTCAAGAGATGAGGGTGAGCGGGGAAAGACGGGAAAAGGAAGAGGAGCGGGCGGCTGAGGAAGAGGTAGAGGAGGCGCTGAACCTGAAGACGGGAAGAGACAGTGGCAGCCCCCTGTTGAATCGCTTATACGACTCCGGCGAGGCGGCCTATGAGTCCGCAGACATGGCCCTACCCGGAGAGTATGAGGAAAACGGGCAGGCCATGCTGTGGTCCGACCCCGAGGGACTGGCCCGGCGGATGCAGATCGACCGGCTGGACATCAACGTGCAGATCGACGAGTCGTACTGCGTGGACGTGGGCGAGGGCCTGAAGCGCTGGAAGTGCCGCATGTGCGAGAAGTCCTACACCTCGAAGTACAACCTGGTCACGCACATCCTGGGCCACAACGGCATCAAGCCCCACGAGTGCCCCCACTGCGGCAAGCTCTTTAAGCAGCCCAGCCACCTCCAGACCCACCTGCTCACCCACCAGGGCACGCGTCCACACAAGTGCACCGTGTGCGAGAAGGCCTTCACGCAGACCAGCCACCTCAAACGGCACATGCTGCAGCACTCGGACGTCAAGCCGTACAGCTGCCGCTTCTGTGGCCGGGGCTTCGCCTACCCCAGTGAGCTGCGCACGCATGAGAACAAGCACGAGAGCGGCCAGTGTCACGTGTGCGCCCAGTGCGGCATGGAGTTCCCTACCTACGCCCACCTGAAGCGCCACATCTCCAGCCACCAGGGCCCCACCACCTACCAGTGCACCGAGTGCCACAAGTCGTTCGCCTACCGCAGCCAGCTTCAGAACCACCTCATGAAGCACCAGAACGTGCGGCCCTATGTCTGCCCCGAGTGCGGCATGGAGTTTGTCCAGATCCACCACCTTCGGCAGCACGCTCTCACACACAAGGTACTGGCAACGCAGTCCCTTGTGCTTAAGGTACTGAAACTTCATAATGCGCCGGTTGTTTTTTTTGTTTTGCTTTGTTTTCCACCACACAGTCACATATCTAACATCCAATTCCACCCCTATTTTTCCTGGCTCATCTGGTCATTTCAAAAACAAGATCTTTGTGTCGAGAATCAAAAGCAAAATGCACTGTTAACCAGATAAAAGCATACATACGGGTCTTTGTAAACATAATCCTCAAAGGCTACGATGCTTTGTCTTTCCCCCACCCCCCCCCCCCACCCCACCACCACCACCACCACCACCATCACCCCCCCCCCCCCTCGCATGCATGTGTTTTGTTATGTAGACTGTTGTCCATTACTTCCCTTTAAGCCTGGTGAATCATACCAGTAGAACCACTTCCCCTTTTCTTTTGTCTAGTTGTCTCTGCATGTCCCTGTTTTATTTATTTAATTAAACCAAACCATTTGGTATGTTTTAAAATACAGTTTGTTATATCATATTTTCACATTTTTCCTCAAGGTTTCAGGTTAAGACGTAAAAGAGATAGTTTTTTTTTTAAAACAATACGTCCCTGTTTACATGTCACTGATCTGTGGGATCTCATGCCTCGACCACTTGGTGGAGCTGAAGTCACCGAAATCATCCTCATCATACCATGATGGCCGAGCTATTGAAACCCTGGAACATACATAAGTGCTTCTGTTAATGATTACTTGTGTATGTATATTAACAAAGGAGGCCCCACTTGTGTTTTTCCAGGGTATGAAAGAATTCAAGTGCGAAGTGTGCTCCAGAGAGTTCACCCTCTCTGCCAATCTGAAGAGGCACATGTTGATCCACGCCAGCGTCCGGCCCTTCCAGTGCCACGTGTGCTTCAAGACCTTCGTCCAGAAGCAGACCCTCAAAACACACATGATCGTCCACCTGCCCGTCAAGCCTTTCAAATGCAAGGTGAGCCAAGGCACCGTGATCTGCAGATCAGACTCTGGGGGAGTCCCGTTATTACGCCACAGTAGAGAGAGAGAGGTATCGTTATGGCAACGGCTAACCTGTTGTCTCTTTTGCCGTGTCCAGGTGTGTGGAAAGTCCTTCAACAGGATGTACAACCTCCTGGGCCACATGCACCTCCACGCCGGAAGTAAGCCCTTCAAGTGTCCTTACTGCACCAGCAAGTTCAACCTGAAGGGCAACCTAAGTCGACACATGAAGGTCAAACATGGCATTCTGGACACCTCCATGGAAGGGCATGGTAAACAGCTTGAACTCCCTATGTGTGTGTATATATGCGATCATGTGCAAGTACACTGTGCATTATTATGTTGTCTATTCCTTATGCAGTTTGACTTGAGTAGCATGCACTGTAATCATTCAGTGGCCATGTTTTGTGCCCTCCCTCTGTCACTACCACCTTGTGTTTAGTAAATATAGAAAGGCCTGGATTAGCAATGGACTATCTATGGACAGAGTGATATTAAGGCAGGGAAGGGTGGGGCCACCTACTCACGGTCCTCAACTGCACTGTTGTCGTCTCCGGGAAGAGTCTATATTTGTTATTTTAACTTCTGACAGACCTAGGGGGGGCTCATCTGAGGCTCATGCATATGTGTGTGTGTGTCTCTTTCGCTTTCTCCAGAAGCCCCTCAAGACATGGAGGGACAGGAAGACTATGACGAAGACAGCTTTGAATTCAGTGAACGGGAAAACCGTGCCAGCAACAACACGCCGGACATCGCTAAGCTCTCTGAACTGGAGTACTACAGTAGTTACGGGAAAGGGGTGGCCCGCTACCACGCTGCACGAATCCTGTCCCCCCAAGTCGACTAAAAGGGAGGACTAATTTAAAAAGAAAATGGGGGGTATTTTTTGGTTCCGTTTATTGTTGTAAAAAAAAAGGCACAGTTCTGGGTTTGTTCGTCAAGGGCATGAAGTAACCCAACAAAATCCGCACATTTTATATGCACTGGAATCTATCCTTACGCTACAGAGTTCAGAAATGTATACCGAGACCGAACTGCACGCTTCGTCACTGCAAATCTACTCAAACAAGTATTGGAAACAAATTGACTTACTAACATATGAGTTTATTTTTCACCTAACAAATAAAATAACAGACGGAATTCCCCATCAGCCTAAATCATGAAGCACATTTTAGCTTAAGAACCTCATAAAGGCCGCCTATGAGATATGAGCTATGGCGATATGAGATAATGACACAATTCTCTGCCAAAATAGTCTTCTGGGGACCACTGATTAGATGGGCTGGAGGAATTAAACAAGTCCTATTCATTTCACTTGCCAAAGCATATCAAGTTAGGAGGTAATGAATTTCAGTGGTGTAACTCCATGATTCTTTACTGTGATTAGGAAAAATTAAGGTCTTTGAAATGACCAATGGAAGACCGTAGGACTTGCAACTCAAATGTTATTGTATTTAACTGTACAGAATATATCAGTCTTCCCGTATGATGGCTGGATACTTTAAATCGGTGCGTTGCACTGGGGGCAACTGTATACTGTATGTTCAGTCTGGTTTTTTCATTTCCTGTGTTAGCAAGCACCACGCTGTATTGAGTCTTAGTCCATGAATGTAATTGTTGCTGTGAGATGTTGAAGATGCTAATGAAAATAGCCCCGTTCTAATCGTAGACCAAAGAATTGGATCGACCTTTTGCCAAATCTTGCAGCTAAGGGCAGCAACAGCCATGCTTCTTAGCATTGTATTGAGCGAGGATTGGATTTCACAGAGCCCAATCACAGTGCTTACATAATTACATTTAAACCCCCCCCCACCCCCCTGCCTAACCATCAGTAGATTCCCTCAAAAGATTACCAGAGGAAAGACTGCATTACAGCATTTCTCTCCTGAAACTTCAGCCGCCGCTCCTCCTCCTCCTTCTCCAACCCATCCAGGCCTTCGCAGTACAAGCGGCTGCAACACACTATGTTAAAGCAATGCACACCCTGCTCTCCTTCCCTGTTTCCATGGATGAATTTCAACAAGAATTGTCCCCCACGATCCACCCCAAAAAAAAAAAAAAAACAGAAAAAAAAAAACTTGGGACAGAAATATTAAGTGGCCCCGTGTGCCTGCCATCCATCACGCTGTACAGTAGTCTAAAGTGATGAACGACAGCCTCCGAACATGTGACAGGGCCGTGGACCTCACGGAAAATGAGTCGGGGAGGGAGTGGGGGGGAAATGCTCTATATATATTCATATTTCCCAGTGCTTAGCTTTTCAAAACATAACACGCATACGAGGCATCCATTTGCAATGTTGATATGGCGCATTTAAAAAAGAAAAAAGAAAAGATGCTACGATCTTTTTTTTTCCCGGTGACTTCTTGAAGCTCGTGTTGGTTTCCGTCGCGGTTTGAGTGATGACTTCTCTGATGGACTCTCCACTTAACTTTCTGTATTGTCGACATTTGTGTGGAAACAATGTGGATAGAAATGTATGTACAATGTTGTGAACCAGATGATAATGTAAAATAAATTTATTTACCTTAAAAACATTTTTTTTTTTAAACAATAAATAATAATTTATTTAGAAGAGAAAAAAAAAATGTGAAGAGAGAAACGGTAGAGAGGGGGGGGATATAGGGAGTTTATTGGCAACCGTACAACACCAATGTGCGCTACAGTACATACGTTACAAAAATAAAACCTAGCACACGTGACGCTAGCGTAATGGAGACCCCAGAGGGTAGACCAGTTACCAACCTTAACAAAAACCTAATTACAGAACTACTTCATTTGTTTTAACTCAACATTTATTTGTTTGGAACACAAAATGTTTTCCTTCAACACGAAATGGATGGAATTCTTGGCTTTTTTTTTTTTTAAGTTAAAATGAGGTACCAAAGACACATTTTTTGTTTAAATGACAGTATTTCTTTTCTAGGTTCCGTACACTAGTTCTTCACTTGCCCAGGGCTTTATCCAGATTTGTCTTGATGGCATCCAGGAAGTCTGATGTATTGACGTAGTGTTCGTCGAGCTTGCAGCTAGAGGACAGAACAAAAATAAATCAATCAAAAACAGAAGAATCACAGCTTTAAAAAAATAAAAATGAACAGAACCCTATTGTCCCTATTGTAAGTATCAAAGCACTTTAATTAGCCTTTTGGTAATTTGGTAGTTGATGCTGAAGCGACTTGCAGTGCATTCAGATAGTTGCTGTTTTAGGAGCCGGCAGGGGCTAGGGAATCTCCCTCAATCAGTCATTGGGCATCAAACCCACGACCCCCAGGGTCGCTGGATGTTGCACTAGGTTATCAAAATGATGACCTCTGACTAGCTGAGCATTTTAATAATTTTAAAAGACAATATTTTAATTTAAAAAAATTGACTCACTTGGGCAGGCCGTGGATACATCCAGCGAGATCCTTGGTCATGACGCCACTCTCAACGGTCTCTACACACACCCTCTCCAGGGTCTGAGAGAACCTACACAATGGTTTAACAAAAATGTTAACATTTTTGTACTAATATATATAAAAAAAAACATGTGTTTCTGGCAGTCAACGCCGCCGCCATGACGTCGTCGCTTACTTGATGAGGTCAGGGTTTCCGTCGAGTTTTCCACGATGCTCAAGGCCCCTGGTCCAGGCGAAGATGCTGGCGATGGGGTTGGTGCTAGTGGACCTACCCTGAAAAAAGGTGGAGACAAGGAGGTATTCATTGATTAGCTTCATCACTTAGAACGTCACTACACCGCAAGCACGCGTGTTTCCAAATTCATGAACACAAGGCCTGCTAGTGCATTATTTATTTCTCTGCCGCAATAACGTATTCCGTGTTTCAACCACAAGATGGCAGTGCCGCTGCATGCGTGAATTAGCGGCGGCCGCTATTTGGTTGCTAACCTTCTGGTGCTCGCGGTAGTGCCTAGTCACGGTGCCGTGGGCGGCCTCCGACTCGATGGTCTTCCCGTCGGGGCACACGAGCACCGACGACATCAGTCCCAGAGAGCCAAAACCTGGGGGGGGGGTAGAAGAGAAAACGCAGACGCTGTCACCTTACCCTGTTCTAAAAATCAACAGTGGCGAGTGTAGAAATGATGAATAGCGCGTTGCATCTCACCTTGAGCCAGGATGTCAGACTGCACGTCGCCGTCGTAGTTCTTGCAGGCCCACACAAAGGCTCCAGTGGACTTAAGCACCTGGGCCACCATGTCGTCGATGAGCCTGTGCTCGTACCAGATCTTCAGCTTGTCAAACTCTGGCTGGTAGTGCCTACAGGGCACCGAAAGAGAGTTAAAGCAAACAGGGGAGGGGGGGGGGGGGGACACACCATAGATTGACCCAATTGTATATATATATAAATCCACTCACTTCTCATAGATATCCTGGAAGATGTCCTTGAATCTTCCATCGTAGGCCTTAAGGATGGTGTTTTTGGTGCTCAAGTACAACGGCCACTTCTTACCGATGGCATACTGGAAACAGCTATGTGCAAAGCCTGAAATAGACTGTTGTTTGGGGGGGGGGGGGGGGGGGGGGAGAAGGGCAAAGGTCTTGACTTGTGGAGGTCATACAAGTGATTACAGGGTAGATAACCTTCCGACTACTGGCTTGACTGACCTCATAAACACACTTCACCGACACGTCGGTTTCCCCTGTGTGGCTTAAAGCCCAATGAATGACCTCCAGTGTTGTTAAACCAAACAAACCCGCACAGAGAACAGTAAACACATAGTGACCGGGGGCAGGTTACCAGAGTCTAGCCAACTGGATTTAGACGCAGTGATGCAATCAGGAGATTGGCTTTTTCTGCTAAATAAAGACTTTTATTGATATGTGTAAGTAATTGTTGTTATTCCGGTACTCAATAGTCAGTCCTCTGATCTTTATTGGGATTGGGTTAATGCCCTACAGTCAAAACCAACTACTGTGGTGGTTAGAAAACTAACCAAACCTAAACTAACCACCAAAACTAACCACAGTGGTGGTTAGTTTTGGTGTGGTCCTCACCTCGTCCGTGTTGTACATGCCCATTCCACAGCCACCGCCAGGGAAATCGTACACCTCCCATTCCTTGCCTTTGCTGCCATCGGTGGGGGAGAAGATCATCTTGAATTTGCCCGGCTGGTCGACGACAAAGTCTGTTGCCTTGTACTGTAGGACAAGAGACAAAACCAGATTGTTACGGTTTTAGTTAGTTCAAGAGAATCATGTAAGAAATGTGGTCTGTGCCAATTCACAACCACATAACGCACTTGAGTCGCAAACTTGTTAAAGAAAATGTAAATACTGAAAATAAAAAAGGCAATGTTCTCCACCATGAGATGGGGTGATCAGTAGGGACTGACCTGGTCACCAAAGGCGTGTCTGCCGATGGTGATGGGTTGTGTCCAGCCTGGCACAAGCCTGGGAATGTTCTTGCAAGTGATTGGCTCACGGAAGACGGTTCCGCCCAGGATGTTCCTGATGGTTCCGTTGGGGCTCTTCCACATCTTCTTCAGGCTAAACTCTGGGGGGGAAATACCGTTAACTCAACTTTTACAACATGGCAGACCATGCTAAACACAAGGTTTCCACATATCATATATAACATAAAAGGAAAATACTGGTCTAGTGTTTAAGCCATCCGTGACCAATATAGTTGTCCATTGCCAGATAGATACTATTTTGGGGACTTGTTACTTTATTTGTAACAGCAGAGTAGCTCGTAGAAAACGTTGAGGACGGCATAATCACCCAAAGAAGTAGAAGCGGTGGCTCCTTGCTAAAGCTACCAGTTGGAGCAACCGCTATTGTTTACATCTGTTGCGAGGGGTGCACGTGCACACACACACACACACGCACGCACGCACGCACACACGCACGCTCTTCGTCATAAACGATACAACAAAGTCATTTTGACAACAATAACAATTATGTATTACCTTTCACTCGGTCTTCGTCTGGCGTAATGGTGGCACATTTGACCGCTACGTTGTACTTCAGCGTAGCCAGGGCGGAATCAATGGTGACCTGGTCATCAGTCTGGTCACGGTATGGAAGGCCCAGGTCATAGTACTTCAACTCAACATCCACGTTGGACAGGATGAGCTGACGACGACAACGGAGGAACAAAACACACATCATTCAATACGACGTTGACCGAGTGTAGTGACGAGTCCTCACCATTTGGAAGGCTCCAAATGTTGCACCTTTGATAATAATAATGTATGTAGTAGTTGTTATAGTATTGTTTTAAAAATTCATACTGCAGGAGGGAATGGCGCGTAAGCATTCCATTGTACTTGTTGCAAATGGCCAATAAAACATCTTATATATGAAAATATTCATTTAATAAATGTTTTGGTATGGTGTTGCATGTTCCCGTCCTCGCGTCAATGCACCATCCGAATGGAATTCATCCCGTCACTGAAAAATCCCCTCCCCCCACCTCATACAAACAATCCTCTCTCTCTCTCTCTCTCTCTCTCTCTCTCTCTCTCTCTCTCTCTCTCTCTCTCTCTCTCTCTCTCTCTCTCTCTCTCTCTCTCTCTCTCTCTCTCTCTCTCTCTCTCTCTCTCTCTCTCTCTCTCTCCTCTCTCTCTCTCTCTCTCTCTCTCTCTCTCTCTCTCTCTCTCTCTCTCTCTCTCTCTCTCTCTCTCTCTCTCTCTCTCTCTCTCTCCTCTCTCTCTCTCTCTCTCTCTCTCTCTCTCTCTCTCTCTCTCTCTCTCTCTCTCTCTCTCTCTCTCTCTCTCTCTCTCTCTCTCTCCAATGCTCTTGCTAGACCATCCCAGCCACGTGTCATTTGGTTGTGTAAAAATAGATCTGCTAGACGGCCTGTGCCATGCTCCGCCCCCCTTTTTGGTTGACAGGCATCAGTGGATGCTTACATTCCCAATTCCAGCCTCTAGGGTATGGATTTTTACCTTCTCCTTGATGAACTCCCAGATGATCCTGGTCATCTCGTCTCCGTCCATCTCCACCACTGGCTGGGCCACCTTGATGCGTTTATCGGCATCTGTTGAAATCAATATATTAAATCCAATTAATAGGAAAACAATAACAAGACATATAAGATCATACACAAGTGAATTAAGGCATGAGTTGAAACCCAACACTTTAGAATTTCGGGTCGAAAGCCGCAATGCAGCCATCGCATCATAGGCTACACAAATATGTTTTTTATGTTATCAAAGACTCTCTTTATGACTTATGCATAAAAACGCATGAGTGGCGTGGTCAAACACTGAAGCCAAACTGAATAGCTGTACAATAAAATTGTACAGGTGCTATTCAAAGTTACAGTACGTGAATATGATTTCTCAACATCCAAATTATGTTGGTATATGTGGCCACACAAAAAAACTAAAACAAAACAAGCATTGCTCACTGGGGGATGTGCAAGAGATAAGACAATAAACATCTTAAAACAAGTAAAAAAGTTCCCTCGTGCCATATTAGATTGACATTATCATCGAGAAAATATCAGTAAGATTCTGTAGATGACCCCGGTCAAACCATAAGTCTGCATGTAGTTGAAGGGGAATTTAACCTTTACCATGCACTGTCACTAGCAGCAGCACCTGTCAAAATAGCCCAGTACACTTTCTAAAATATTCCAAATGACATTCCAGCGACAAAACTGCTTTGAAAATCAAATTAATTATTATTATTCAATTAAATTAATTTAGTTTCTCAACAACTAGCTTATGTAGACAAAAGCAACGGCACAGTAAAAAGGGGCACGCAAGACCAAATACATAAGCAATGTGTACGTGTAGCATCATTTCAGTGAAAATATTTGATTTATTTCAACCCATTTGAATCCTTCTAGATACTAAAAGATGAACTGCAATACAGATTCAGCTGGCATCTGCTTCCTCTGTGTATTATGGAAGATTAAGTTACCATCCAAGATATCATTTTGAAGGTAAATGCGAGACAATGCCGTCCTCTGGAGCACTCACCAAGAACACATAGAGAAGACTAGTCGATGAATAACATCTCGGTATCCCTTTAAACAGTCAGAGCGTTTTAATAAAGAGCTTGAGTCCCTATGGAATGAACCGCTCACAAAAAGACGTCACCATATTCTAGAGATAAGAAAATATGATGATGGCATGGGTTTTAAGAGAGCCATGAGGGCTGTTGACATCCTGAGAAAATGCAAACAAGACTACAAGTTAGGGTAAGGGTGTGTCAATGTCCTCTGAAATCACAGCCCAAACCATGGCTGGTGGTGTTCCAGAGTGGTTTAACCTAGATGTGCTCAAAGGACATTCTCTATGAAAAGGAATGAGAGCACATTGAGGAGGGGCTTCAGCAGAGAGCAGCTAGATTACATAACTTTCCCTATGTTAATAGGGAAAGTTATGTAATCTAGACTGTTAATCTGGGCTCTGTGGGATGTGTATTGGAAAGACAAAAACTGATTGATTCAATGAGAATTAACACTGTGTGAAGCCTAGTCAGCAGACAACTGCTAGAAATAATTTGATCGTTGAAACCCCAAAAAACCTTTGAGTAGTTGGAGACAATGTAAGTCAATGTGTTTTGGGGGAAAAGGTCACCTGGACAACCTCGGTTTACAGAGGTCAATTTTGAGCCGCAAAAACTGAGCTTGAAAACACACCAAGTGGTTTGAAATTTCACACCCTATAAAAGTGAACCGCTCTGGTTTTACAAGCCATTGTTTGTGGTTTGTTTAGGGCCTACGTCTACACTCAATAATATACATATAGGCGCAATGATTCATAGAAAGTTTGTCATAATTCCAGTATTAGTAGTTTCGTACTAGAGTAGGCCGGCTGTTTCCAGTCAAGGCATTGGGTGTCGAGGGTTTATAACAGTGTCATGGAGACGCTACTGTTGAGACACGTTACTAAAGCCAACACAAAGGGCATTATTATCAACACCAACGTGACGCAATCTATGGAATTACCAACACCCGCAGTAACCATGGAGTTAGAAACACCAGTAGTAACTATGACAACTATAGCGTTATTAACACCAACGGCAACTATGGGGAAGCGTTTAGTCGAGGGTCTGTACCAAAGTGGGTGATTATAACCCAACGACGTGTCCTTAAACGGACCCACTGCATGTCCTTAACTGACCCCGTTGTACTTGAACTTTTGTTTTTTTTAAAACAGAGTTCAAACTTCCAACTACTTCAATCAAATTTAAAGTATAAAACAATAATCTGCGAACATTTGCTTCACGCTACAGCTTGAAATGTGCTTTGAATGGGAAATGATGATGTATGAGATGGCGCTGCAGGCAGCCATTGCCCTCGTACGCCGAGTCTCGTCTGACCTTGTGGGAAAAGTTTTCAAGTCGGTCATATGTTAAGAAAACGGCATATAGTAAAAGCAATACTACCTAAACTAAAAAACACACAAACGTTAACAACATCGACGGTGTCAAGTATGAAAATAGATTGGGCACAAACCCCATTGGAGCTTAAACCCCCATTCAAACACTGCCAGGTTCCTCGCGGCAGGCGTAATAACGATCGTAAATAACAACAACCGCACTGCAATACAAGCGAATGAACACGCATTACAGCTGAACATAGAGCTGTGAACCAACTAGGGGTACAACACGCGTACTATGAACTATGAACCGCAAGGAAGAAAGAAAGAAAGATCAATGTTTTTAAAGAAAGGGAAAGTACAAAGACGCTGCATGGCCACTCGGTAGAACGACCGCAGCTGCAGAACAAGCGGCAGAGAGAGAGCACCGTCGCCACGGATAGGTGAACGTTGGCTCCACAGACTACCGGTTGCTTGTCGTATGCGTTCTATCTAACGAGTCTTTGATTATTTGAAGGCCACACTAGCCAAGACGAACATATGTCGCGTTCGATGGGCGAACGTCGACCGCTTCCGAGGACACCACCCCCCAACACCCCCGTCGTTTAAACAAAAAGACGACGACGATAATGATGATGATGATCTCTGACTCACAGTTTCTCTGTTGCAAAGTCTGGGAAGTGGCAGCTGTCGCAAGCACCGCCGGGTTTCTGGAAAGAGACGCCGCAGACCTCGACAGAGAGCTAAGGACCTTCAGGTAACCTGCCATTTTCTAGTCGGCAGCCTTTTGCTGTTGATACTCCGCTATAAACTCCGAAAGGGGGGCCGATGTGGTCCGCGCTCGGGTAGCAATATAGTCCGCGCCTCTCTGGTAGTCGCGCTCTGTTACGTCAAAGGAGCAGAGAGGAGGGGCGAACCGCTCGTCTGGAACCACCACGGGGCTGGGCTGGGCTGGGAGGAGGAGGAGGAGGAGGTTGTGCCTACAGAACAGTGAACTTCAACTGACAGTCTGACGTTTGTGTTTTGCATTGAATTCACCTTGCAATACACGACCTTGCACCGTCAATGTCATATTAACGTACCCGAACGTCAAGTGCAGCTAATATACGGCCACAACTATTAACAGACGTACACACACGCACACACACACACACACACATATATGTGTGTGTTTTTTTAATCTTATTTTTATTTTATAACTGCTGTCTGTCGTCGGGTATATTGCACATAAGATTTTCACATCACTGCTTTATACTTGTGTAAACTGTGAAGTGACAATACACTTGACTTGACTTGACTTGACATATATATACAAACACACATTCACAGACCACCAGCGAAACGAAACTATTCAAAACCAATACAACGATACGGTAAGTCATAATGTAGAGTTCTCCATGCCAGAGGAAGCTCTAATTTTAGCAGGGCACGATAGCAACCATAACGGGAAAGGAATGGGAAGTAGGCTGTGGTCATGTGTCAATCTGGGCTGGAGCCAGCACCAGGATTAGAGCTGCTGCAGGCAGGCCACGTGAGACGGTCACCTCCATTATTACTACCTGTTAGGCCCAACATAATGTTGGCTCGGGAACACCAAAACCGCGATAGCACAATCAATTCACCGGGCTCATTTAAACTTTGGAATTGTAAATCACTGTAGCCAAGTTATGGACACACAAGTTATGTGTGTGTGTGTGTGTGTGTGTGTGTGTGTGTGTGTGTGTGTGTGTGTGTGTGTGTGTGTGTGTGTGTGTGTGTGTGTGTGTGTGTGTGTGTGTGTGTGCGTGCGTGTGTGTGTGCAATCATTTTTTCTAATACTTAAAAAGAAAAAAGTTGCCCCCTTGTCTCCCTTGCTGCTCATGTTTTATTTATTGTGACACGTTATGAATCAGGCCTGTTCTTTGTTCTGTATTATAAACAACATACCAATTCAATTCATGTTTTTTGTTTGCTGCCATTCATTGCAAATCAATGCGGTCTGTGTGTGTTGCATTTAGAGAGGCCAAAACAACAACGAAAGACTGCACGTCAACTCGTCATGGCTTACAGCGCCCCCCACTGGACGAACTGGTAATATATTCACTAGAGCTTAATACATACATTTGTTCACGTTACGGTTTGAGGGATTTAATATACTTTTTGAATAGGCATTGCGATCACATTACACATTACACAATAGTGGTTACAGTCAATGGCTACGAACGTTTAGGCCTCATAGAATGTGTTTCCATTAGAAACATGCATCACAACATAAACGTTTAATGATTTCATAAGCCATACATCCAAAATGCATTTAGCACGATGATTGAAATACAAACAAACACCAGACAGGTTCAGGACATATTCATACTATATCAGGGTTATGGTTATTGTGACATTAACCAATCCGAATATGAAGGGTGGTATACATCGAAGTTCAGTTGGAGGGGTTTCTTGGCTGTCCCATTACACCCGCTAATAATATAGTTGATTCAGAAACTAGTGTTTAACAGTAGATCTCTGTGAGACATGGGCATTGTATTTATGAGCTTTTTTAAGCGCTAACTACCAATTATGAACAC
Organism: Muraenolepis orangiensis; assembly: GCA_027704905.1. Taxonomy (NCBI): domain Eukaryota; kingdom Metazoa; phylum Chordata; class Actinopteri; order Gadiformes; family Muraenolepididae; genus Muraenolepis; species Muraenolepis orangiensis. Next base: position 4,519,690 of record CM051010.1, on the reverse strand, counting down.
GCTGGTTGGATTTCCTGCTATGATACCAAATAAAGGGACAGAGATACGATGGAAGAAAGCCCGCCGACTGAGCTCTGCTATTAGAAGAAGTCAAATACTGCCCCCTTCAGTTCATTTGGGATATGTGTGATTCTATGCATTCTGTATGTATGTATTCTTGCCCTACAATGAGGAGTGTATGACAGATCTCTAAGAAGCCTAAGATACGATTTGCGATCTGTATGTGGATCCAATACTGTCTGATTAGCTTCTGGAAAAAGTACACATTTGAACAGAAAATAAAACCGCAGACAACAGACAAGTGGTAGACATTTATTTTTTAAATAAACAACAATCTACTTACAAAAATACTATGCAATAAATTATGTTATTTGTCTTTTTTAACAGAAGAAATACTTCACAGTAAAGTTATGTGGAAGCCTATGGAGTTTTAACTTGAATTGTCATACGTGTACAATTGATTCATTGATCCCTATACCACCGATACTGTTTGTTTACTTACGTAGAAAATCCTCTGTGGTTTGTGGTTTAATGCTGTGCTGTTTTAGATAGCCCATTGCTTCACTCACTATACCCGTGTGTTAAGGCATCCATTAATTGATTTAGCTCCTCTGTAGCAATTATTAGTACTAGTAATTGTTTGTTGGTTACAAGAGCAAGGAGGAGGGTGTTTTGCTCATCATCATGAGAATGAATGGCTTGGGGCTCTAAATGCTTCTACTCCTTGTTCTATTTCTTTGTCTTAAAGGCACTGTGTACACATATAGCTATGAACAGTCAAATTCCACGTCATACCGAAGCTACATCTTGGACAAGTGAATCACCTCTTAAGAACTACAATGAGTCCGTATAGTTGTATTTACACACACACAAAGTGCACCCAGAGTTGGCTACATGGACCCTGTATGATCTAGTACTACATTATCATTTGCAAAGCTAGTGTATTTCGATAGTACCACATTCTGGAAACTACATTCAGAAGTTTATTACATATATATATAGATATATATACGGGTCATTTGGGAAACGAAAATTCTGAGATTTTGGGATCACGTAAGGAGGGGAGAGGACAACATCTTTCTATATTGCTCATTTTTTCAATAGAAATTTGAAAATATCGTTCTACATTGATCCAACAACATCAAACAGACGCGCAAGAGAGTTTAGCAAAGCTCAGCCGACGACCTTGTTTCCTGAAAGTGTTGAAACAAACACGGCCTCTCGAATATGCCGACTGCTGACTAATGTGCTAGCTCTTCAAAATCAGAAAGCTGCTTCATCTGCTCCACTTGCATAGAGTGCCTCCTGATCAGCTTCTTCTTGGGCTTGAGACCCCCTCTTTTGGGTGTGCTGGGCGGAGCTACGGCCCTGATGCCCGGGGCCATCGGCGACGAGGGCTTACTGCTCGCCCCGATGTCCGGGATGGGAGGATTGGGGTTAATGTTGAGCGGGGGCAGGTAGCCTGGCCTGGTGTGGGCGATGTGGTCCAGGAGCAGGGTGCCCGAACCTCGCCTCTCCAGCAGGCCTGGGGCACGCCGGCGTGCAGACCCAGGAGAGGAAAGGCTGGTGTTGCTGTCCAGCGACTCCCTGGAGCCGGTCAGCAGGGCCAACGGGGACGTGTTGAGTTTCCTCCGCTCCAGCGGGATCTGGGGCGAGTCCAGCGTGGCCGAGTCCGAGTACAGCTGGGAGTCCGAGTCGTAGTAGTCGGTGTGGCCCAGGTGCCTCCTGTGCACCACCGTGTCTCTGAGACTGACCGGGCCGCCGCCGTAGTCCTGGTCGGCGGGCACTGTGCTACGACGCCCCAGGGGCTGATGCTGGTTCAGGGACAGGTCGTACGCCATTTTGGAGGTCGGCGGGACCGAGAAAGAGGTGGTCATCTTGCACGGGGGGTCGCCCACCGACGGGAAGAGGCATTCTTTGCCGTCCACACTGTTCTGGCGAGACAGCGTGGACCGCTTGCTCAGAAGGGTGAGGCCGTTCACCCCCGTCACCAGCTCCTCATTGGAGGTGGCGCGTCTGCTGTCGTCGTGGGAAGAAGAGGATGAAGAAGCTGCGGCGGCAGCCAGGACGGAGGGGGCGACGAGTCCCCAGGGCTCCGACTGAAGCCTCTTCAGCTGGGGCAGGCGCGCACGCTTGGGGTTGGCGGCCCGGCGTGTCGGGGAGGTGGGCATGCCGTTGGCGAGCTTGGCCGCAGAGCTGGAGGTTTTCAGCTTGGTCTGGAAGCTGAACACCGTGTTCTGCTGCTGCTGCTGCGCCGGCGGCTCGGCGGAGGGCAGCGTGGGGGAGGCGTTCACCTGGATGTCGGAGGGGGAGGTGCAGTACAGGGAGGAGCTCCCGTCGTCGGGCGAGGGGGGCACGTTGAGGTACTGCTTGGTGGTTTTGGCGCCGGACGGCGACTTGTCCGTGGTGATGATGATGACCTCCTTCCCCTTGGCTTTGCACGCGTCCAGCAGCAGCTTGAGCGTCTCCTTCTCGTCGGCGTTGATGGCGTAGACGAGAGTCGAGGCGCCGGCGCGGTCCTCCAGGCTGGGGTCGGCCCCCATGCTCAGCAGGTGGGCCACCACCTCGTGCCCGGCCTTCTGGATGCAGGCGTGCATCAGGGCCGTCTTGCCCGCCTTGTCCTGTATGTTGGGGTCGGCGGTGTTGTCCAGCAGGTACTTTACCAGCTTGGCCTTGCTCACACTCTGCTGGTCGGTGTGTTTGGACATGCAGGCGACCATGAGCGGTGTCTCCCCGCGCTCGTTGCTCTCATTGATGTAGGCCCCCCCCTCCAGCAGGAGCCGCGTTAGCCGCAAGCGCTGGAGCCACACGGCCTTTAGCAGAGAGTTGCCGTCCGTCCGCAACTCCTGTATGTCTGCCATCTTGCAGATCGTCACAAGACTTTCCCTCAGTGGTGAAACACAGCTACACTCCAAAGCCCTTTGGGGGGGGGGGGGGGGGGGTGGAGGGAAGCGATTCAGTAATTGTAGAGAATAAGGCATGTGAACACAATTCAACATCATGTTAACAGTGCTTGGTTTTTTTTTTCCTCTAAATATTTGCTCACTGAATGACCACATAAAAGCCACTGCCAGGGGGTGGCAGTGTTTGCCTACTGGACATCCAAGGAGCGTAAGTTGAAAGAAGCGAATCATCGCGAATCTGTTAACTGTTTAATTGTTCTTAAAATAAAAAAATATATATATATATTGTTGGGGATATTTAGGGATTGCAATCATCCTTCGAGTATGTCTGCTTAATGACGATGAATGACAAAGGTTTTTTTCGCACAGGTTTTATCCTGTGCGATCCAACTATATAAAGTATAAACTGTATTATAATATATACATCATACTAGAAAATCATTGTGAATCCTATATTTTGTAGAACTTCAGCCAACAAGTTGATTTAAATTGTATCTGCTAAGCAAGAGACAACAACTACAAGGACAGATGAACTGGCTTCCCGCGACGCGATCGAATGACAGTCGCTGTCCATGGTTCTAATTCTGGACGCGATGCCTCGTGAAAGTCGTCGTTTTACTTTGCGAGAATAGATCATAAAACGCACTAATACAAAAATATATGTTTTTGGGTAACACATATTCACAACAAAAGTTAACAATCCTGTTCAAGGCAGACAGCGCAGACATTAATAACACAACTAATATCTTGTAGATATGCAGGCGATGTACTTTTTTATGACCCTATATAATGTTAAATGTATATTTCATAATATAAAGCAAATCTTACCTGAGCAGAAGAAAGGGTTGCCATTATCGGAGTAACTTATAGTGATTACCTAAATAAAATCGCAAACGTGCACAGACGGACACTTTGCAGCGGCTCTATTCCTTTTTTTGGCGTAACTAGTCCAAAATCTCCACTCTGCTTTTGGTGTGCATCGGTCTACAGTATAATACTCTGACACCATAGCCTACGAGGGTTCGCTTGTGTGATGGAAGCAATCCACATCAGTCCAATGGGCAGCATTCCTCTCGCTGCGCACTCAAGAATCACAACCTCGAGATGCTGAGGATATAAATAACTTTTTTGCTTGTTGAATGAAACGTGTGTTCTCTTGACGTCAGAGTCGACCAAAATAAATTGCCTTGTGAAAAACACTCCTATTCTGCATATACCTACCTAGAACATAAACAAACATTATTATCCTCCAAAGAAATGTAAATGTTTTTTACATTTAGAGAGGGCAATGAAACGCATGCATGCATGCAAGCTCTAGCAAGGCTATTGAAAGCATGTATTCAGTCATGCTATCCAGTTCGAGATATATTATATATTATAAAGCTTATAATGAAAACACAAATACAACATAACAATGTAACAGCTGCCATTGTGTAATGCTGTAATGCTTTACAAAACATTGAAATTATGTATTCATCTCTGATAAATCGTACAAAGTGAATCGTTGTCTGTGTTTACCCATTTGTATTCAAACACGTTACACATTATGAATGTATTATTTAGCATTTGCCAATTAAAATCAACTGGGAAATTCTATATATATATATATATATATATCTGTATACCATATCTGTAGATCAGGTGCCATTTAAAGAGGCCAAAACTTACCAGCTATAACGTCCATAGAGCCTAATAGGGACGTTTCTATTTTGAGGTTGCTATGAGACAGAAAATAAGCACTTTGTAATGACAGCAGTAATGTTTGCTGCGTAGCAGGGAACAGGTAATCAGACGCATAGCATAGGGTTGTACATGGGAAGGGTCCTTAAGTGTATTTAAACAAATATTTAGCAAAAGTGTTTATTATAATTTGCACATTTGATCATTTGGCCCCATCGGCCCCCCTGGCCTATCCCTGGGGGGTGGTCGGCCGGGGGGGGAGGGGGGGACTAATCATTTTATTGCCCATCAAAACACTCATCCGATGTCTCAGGGCCCTAGTCGCCGGGCCGCCTGTGATTTCTCACCTGTGATTGCCTTTTGATCTCCAGGGACCCGTTGTTTACAAGGCACACAGAGAAGGAAACCGAGAGGGTTTATAAAAGCAGCGGGCGTCCTGCCGTCCTCACTGGGAAGGTGGTGTTGGCTGTGCTTGAGTTAAGACTGTTATCTGTGTTGTGTCTATCTGCATGTTCTAATTGTCCATACGCTCCTCTCGGTATGGCATCTGCCTTGTACCCACTGTGATGCCTATTTAGGCAGAAGAAGATGACTAGCACCGGTATACAAACCTCCACCCGAGTGGTGTTGTTCACCGACAAAGGAGGAGCGACGGTGGGTGTGAGTAAGCAAGGAGGCGTTGAAACGCTTTATTTTTTATTCATGTCAGCGATTGGCGAATAGTTGTTGTTTTCCCATCTGTGCCGTTGTCCGAAAGATGACCCAATAGGCGTGAGTACGATAATTCTCCTCATGACCCTGGATGATTGGACAGTCACGCAGGGACAGCGTAACAGACTGACTGGTGCCTCAACGGTGGGCTGACATATCCATCCCCTCTTCCCCCCCTAAAGGTGTTTACAAACTAAAGCGACAGGAGTGATGTAAGGAGCCTCTCTCTCCCCCTCTCCCCCTCTCCCCCTCTCCCTCCCTCTCTCTCTTCCCCCCCACGCCCGCTGGTTCAGACGTGTTCATTAGCACGTGAGCCGGTGTATGGAGGAGACGTCAGCAGGACCTCGTACGGGCTGATCTTTGCCCCCCGATGATGCGGTCGCCGGAGATGCGTCGGGTGGGGGGGGAAGGAGGGAGGGAGGGAGGGGGTGGAAATAAATAATTAAAGTGGAGCGGAATAGGCGCTGTCACCCATGGGAGCCGTTTCCATTTTGAGATATCTTACATCGCACCTGCTGCTCTCCCTTCTTCTAAATATAACCTTTTCCCCACTCGGCGCGGCGAGATGCTACTCAACGGGCTAAAATAGCACAGGGTATATTTAAAGACCCATGCAGACAAAAAAAGAAAGAAAGCTTTCAATAAAAATCAATCCTATAAATATTATACCATTTCACGGTCGCCTTTTGTATGATCAGAATCTTGGGGGAGGAAAATTAATTCATATTTGAAATGAGAATGGAAATTGAGAATGATGCAAAGAATACGAAAGCTGAAATCCGTTCCCCTTAAACGTTCAGCCACTCTTACCGAGTCGCCAGGCCTCAAGCACCACGAAGGATGCTGTGCTGTGCTAACAGCCACGCATCTACGGAAACACCCGACGAGGCCAATCAAAAGTGTGTGTAAATCACAATTTGTGGCATTTTGTAGGCCTTATAGCGAAATAATGTCTCTATATTTCAGCGCGGACCAATGTTTTACCGTTTTTGCCTTTTATATTTCCGTATACGCAAACAAGGGTTTGTTGTTTGTTGTTGCTGCTGCAGCATCGTTTTACAGAATGCCGCCCCAGCCTGTGGTATTGCGGTGTTTCTCGAGCTTACAGCCTGACATTCTCATGACATTTGGTGTCTCTGCGATTGTATCAAGTGCACGTGTGGTCCGTGACACCGCTGAACCGGCGCCACACACAGCCCCCTCGCCTGCCACACGTTGGTGTGCCAAATACACCTCGCAAGATGGATAGGGTGTGCATCCTCCTCCTCCTCCTCCTTCTTCTTCTTCTTCTTCTTCTTCTTCTTCTTCTTCTTCCTCTTGCCCTCCGCGGGATTTTCGGCAGGAATGGCCGAACTGCAAGTCCTGGCACATATGCTTAGGGGATAATAGGATAATTTCTTCACCATGTGTCTTAGTCATGTCCCACGTAATAAAAAAAACCATAGCCTTTTTTTTCTTCCCTTTGCTCTAAAACCCTGTAATCTTTTTTTATCTTGACAAGGGCTAACCCCCCACCCCCCCCACTCCACCACACACACACACACACACACACACACACACACGTGCACACACACACGCACACACACACGCACACACACACACACACACACACACGCACTTCACTTCACATCTCCCCCTATCCTCTTCACCACCCCTTCTTCTGTGTCCCTCTCATAACCAACACCTGTGACTTTTCAAGAGCTGTAATTGAATGTAGTATTATTCAATATCATCATACAGGCCACAATTTTGCTCGTTGATTATTGTGTGTGTGTGTGTGTGTGTGTGTGTGTGGTGGCTGTATCCTTGGAGACTGGTGAATATCTAATAAGGAGTTTGTTACCCATTTTGCCAAGTGGCTCCTTTGATGTCCTCTTTGTTTGAATCCCCAGTTTCAGTTCAATGTCCACAAACTGGAATAGAGAGTGACTGTGTGTGTGTGTGTGTGTGTGTATCTGTGTGTGTGTGTGTATCTGTGTGTGTGTGTGTGTGTGTGTGTATCTGTGTGTATCTGTGTGTGTTTGTGTGTGTGTATCTGTGTGTGTATCTGTGTGTGTGTGTGTGTATCTGTGTGTGTGTGTATCTGTGTGTGTATCTGTGTGTGTGTCTGTGTGTTTGTGTGTGAGTGCGTCTGTGTGTGAATGCGCGTGTTTGTGTGTCCATGTGTGTGTGTGTGTGTGTGCGTGTGTGTGCTTTTTTTCTGTGCCAGTCAGCACCTGTTATTAAATCTTAATTGTATATCAACGTGTGTTTCTAGGGTCCCTTGGTGACCAAATAGGACGGGAAAATAAAGCTCACGCATGCGTCGTAAAAAAAACTCTTTTGCAATCAATCCCTCGCCTTACAGGTAACACTTGTGTCATCTCCGTACATGCTCACCCATTGCCTTTTAATTAAACCCAATGTCATTCATTAACTACTAACCTACGTCAGTGATTGGCATTTCAGGAGCTTCTGTTTTGGTCGTGGTTATAGGAGTAATTAGTGGAGGTTTAAACTCAAACGCTTTCACAATGTGTTCTGTTTGTAATGTCATTATATTTTTTGTGATTGAGAGATATATATATATATATATATATATAATAATAATATTATAATACAAAAACTATATTACATGTACCCATTGACAAAATGATATATATATAAATATAATTTTTGCAATGGGTATATGTAGTATAGTTTTTTGTATTATAATATTAACTATATAATATTAAATATAATATTAACTGATGATAAAACACAACCAAAAATAACAAGATCAGACAACATCAATAGTGACCTTCTGTGTTTTATTTCACCTAAGGTGTGTTGACGGTCACATACAAAGTGCTTCATGTTCTGACACCGGCTTTAGAAGCTCCGGCGTCTCTGAGCTTTGCACCCCAGAGACTGTGACGTATTTGACACTGACCAAAATACACCTCGCAAGATGGATAGGGTGCTCATCCTCCTCCTCCTCCTCCCCCTCCTCCTCCTCCTTCTTCTTCTTCCTCTTCCTCTTCCTCTTCCTCTTCTTCTTCCCCTTCTTCTTCCCCCCCCCTACTTCCCCTTCTTATCTTCTTCTTCTTCTTCTTCTTCTTCTTCTTCTTCTTCTTCTTCTTCTTCTTCTTCTTCTTCTTCTTCTTCTTCTTCTTCTTCTTCTTCTTCTTCTTCTTCTTCTTCTTCTTCTTCTTCTTCTTCTTCTTCTTCTTCTTCGTGTCGTGTGTGTGTGTGTGTGTGTGTGTGTGTGTGTGTTGTCACCCGTGACGTCAAATCACCCCCAGCTCTCCTCCCGGGTAGGCTCATCGGCGGAATAAGACATGACAGGAAGAAGCAGAATCCGTCTGGCATCGACAAAATGTGTCCGCTGGAGGTGACGGGAACTAACAATAGACCCGGAGCTTCTGCAGACCATGGCCACGCCAGACAGACAACCTATCACTAGTCGCTCGATGACGGAGTCATCCCCATAGGGCACACTCATCCTTGCGATTCATTATCCGAGCCACTGAAATTCATTAACCACCCTCCACAACCGCCACCTGCCCTAACCCCAACCCCTCCCCTCCATCCATCCAAATGGAGATATTATTAAAGGTGAACCATTGTGTTTTTTTAGGTAGGTGTTTAAACGGGCTGTTAATGCTGTTGAAACAATACAAGGCTTTGTGAATGGAGCTCCTTTTGTCAAGACAGGGCCTATTGTTCCTCAGGTTTTCACCACTGCTCCAAGGGACATGGAGGAGGCAGTGGACGAGGAGGCAGGAAACATGGAGGCAGGAGGGGGGAAAAGAGGTAGTAGACGAGGAAGCAGGAGGCAGGAGGAAGAAAGGAGGTAGTAGACGAGGAGGTAGGAGGGGGGCAGGAGGCAGGAGACAGGGAGGGAAGAGATGAGCAGACAAGGAGGCAGGAGATGAGGAGGTAGGAGTGTGGAGCCACCACAGCTGGTTCTAGTCAGCTGTGCTCGGGGGTGGGCAGTACTGACGGGTTCCAAAGGCCAAATAGAAGTCAGTAATTACGGCTATGCATGAAAAGGTGTCATGGGGCCATGTGTGGAGAGATATAGGATATAGTGGCTATAACTCACTATGTCTTGATCCAGTACTGCTTGAATATCCATTGATCACATTTCAAATCAAAAACTCCTGATGGACATTGATTACTTTAGATATTGACTGCATGTTAAGTTGCTCACTGGCATTATTTCACCATTGACCATTCAGTGTGTTCAATGCATTGCATATTACCCCTTATTTAAATGAAAGTTCACATATGTAGGGCCACAGTCCACTGTTTCTGTTAAGTCAAATACACACACAATGCAAGAAGTCCCTCTTAGAGGAGGGACTCCTTGATCAAACATTTGATCAATTGATTCTGCTAAATTCAACCCTGCTTAAGACCTGTCATGTGACTCACCCTACAGCACGGACAAATTGGATAATACCCATTAACTAACCCCTTATATACATACAGGACAGACATACTGGATAATACTCATTAACTAACCCCTAATATACATACAGCACAGACATACCGGATAATACCTGTTAACTTACCCCTTATATACATACAGGACAGACATACCGGATAATACCCGTTAACCCTTATATACATACAGCACAGACATACCGGATAATACCCGTTAACTAACCCCTAATATACATACAGCACAGACATACCGGATAATACCCGTTAACTAACCCCTAATATACATACAGCACAGACATACCGGATAATACCCGTTAACTAACCCCTAATATACATACAGCACAGACATACCGGATAATACCCGTTAACTAACCCCTAATATACATACAGCACAGACATACCGGATAATACCTGTTAACTAACCCCTAATATACATACAGCACATACATACTGGATAATGCCCATAACCCCTCTTATAAACATACAGCACAGACATACTGGATAATAACCAATAACTAACCCCTAATATACACATAAAGCACATACATACCGGATAATACCTGTTAACTAACCCCTAATATACATACAGCACGGACATACTGGACACACTGTGCTGGTTAAACAGCTATGAGAACATGCATGTGATGCTCCGATTTGTGCGGTGCCTGGGGTTGAGATTCCTAGAAAATGTTTGCCGGGGACCAGAAGTTGTCATACCTGACTGAGCTGATCCAGATAAAAGGCAGTTATCTCCGCCTCACAGCCCCTCTCTGTATCCCCGAGGGAGGGCTCTTCTCTACAGAGGCACCCGACAGCCACGGGGTTTGATGACACCCGGTGTGCTTCAATGGACTTAATTATTAGTATTTAGTTTTCTCCCAAATTTACCTCGAGGATATTAGTGTCATTTTTTTGCAGGTGCAAAAAATTGGACTGTTAACAGCACACATGCATATTGCTATTCATTTGGTATTTAAGGTGAATCTAAACATGACTCTTGTTATGCGTGATGATGGATACAGAACATGCAGGGTGTTGTTTTTTATAATCATTGTGTCTACCAAGCAGGTCTACAGATGCAGAATAATGCAGAGTTGTGGATGTGATAAGAACGTAGGTAGGATCAGACAATCTCCAGACTATATCCGGCCTGCCCTGATTTTCTATCTCAGAACCGCCCCGGAACTTTTAAAAATAGATGCGTTTGTGGCGCTGCTTCCCAAGCAACACAAAAACATACAGAATTTTATTTTGTACCATTTTTTTTATTTTGTTCAAAGACTGTTGTTCTGTGTCAATCTCCAATACCTCACATTAGGAACATGTAAGTCATCCAATGGGTGTGCATTGGGTCATTTACATGTAAGAATCAAATGCATCTAAATGTATCTTTGTTCCCGAAAGAGTTGGAGACTTGACAAGACTAGGTTGTTACATCACACATAGAGCGAGACAGAGACGGGAATAGAGAAGGAACAACACGGAGAGATGGAGACGATGGCTTATGGTTGTTGTGATCCTAATCATATGCTGTCATATGAATATGCCATATGCAATGTGTGTGTGTGTGTGTGTGTGTGTGTGTGTGTGTGTGTGTGTGTGTGTGTGTGTGTTCATTTGTGTGTGTACGTATCATGTGTGTGAAAACAGACTAAATGGATGGATTGATATATATATATAATAAATGTTTTGTATTATACAGCATGTTAACATTTGCCAGTGAGACTGTGTGTGTAGTGTGTGTGTGTGTGTGTGTGTGTGTGTGTGTGTGTGTGTGTGTGTGTGTGTGTGTGTGTGTGTGTGTGTGTGTGTAGTGTGTGTGTGTGTGTGTGTGTAGTGTGTGTGTGTGTGTGTGTGTGTGTTGTGTGGGACCAAATGGTCTCCCTGTGATCCTTTCAATGGATTCCATTGTTTTCATGTAATCAGTCCCTGATTACATTAGCACTTAAAAGGTTCCCCCGTGCATGTGTGAGCCTTGATGAGACGACTGTCAGCCTGACCTCACCTGACTACGATGCTGAATTATTCAACGTGATTCAAGCGTTTGTATTCTTTTTAAGTACGTATGCACGATGGTTTTGAAGATTGATGTATTGAGATTATTATGGACACTATTTTGCTGTGTTTTCAGCAGGGTCTTCTCTCCTGCCCCTTTGCTTGTTAATCTAAAAGATGTTCTTGTTTTCCCATAAACAAATATGTGATCCTATGTTTGGTTTCTGACGTGATCTGCTCTAACTCTGATCCCCAAACCCTGCTGTTGGTGTGTTCAACACCCGGAAGCATCATCCTGGAGGTATCACCAGGATGTCAATGAGAGAGAGAGAGAGACAGACACGTTACCACTTGACCTGTTGTTCATGGTGCAGGTGTGCAAGGCTGTTTTGCTTTTATTCTGCCGTGTACATCACAGTAACGCCGTTTGCCACGGTGGTGATAGAGGTTTTGCCATAACATGCTTGTACCACGGTTAGGAACATTAGGACTTTTGGTGTGAAATCCTACACTTGACCCAATGGAAGCTGGGAAACGGCATGGAGTGTCTCCTATTTTTCTTTCTTTCTGTAGCTGTGTAACAATCTGCAGTTCTGTGTTCCTGATGAACAAGTGTTTATTTTGGGAATACTTCTTGACAGCAAAGTATTCAATTGAATAGAACGTGATCATGGGAGCATTCACAGATACTATATAGGGAAACATTCACATGGTGGCAGTAACAACAAAGGACACAAAAGGGGAACGGAAGAGCCCATCGTGGAGAGTTAAGGGATGAAGTCAGCAGTCAACTTAATGTGCGATACACATACTGGGAGTCTTGAGTTGATTTGCACTACATTGTAAGATCTGAAGGGTTGGGGTTGTCAAGTTATTAATCAATACAGTAAGTTGTAAAATCAAGAAGGAAGCTCTCTTTGAGTTGCAAATACAGTTAGTTTGTACAAAGGCTTATTTAATGAAATATATGGCATAGAAGCTTTAATGCTTTATGTGGCGTGTAGTTCATATTTTAATGTATGTTCTGTTCCTGAATGACATGGAAAAAAAGGTGTCTGCTACAGTATTAATGCAAAAAAATAGACATAATAATAGTACTATAACTTAGAGTTACAGATTAAGTCATATTCACGCTTTAATGTTTAACCTGAACCTGAATCTGCAAAGTATAGGAATGGAATGAGACAGCAATGCTGGCCTTCACTGAAGTCTAGTTCCTTTATGTAGATGGAAAGCAAATACCTTTTTTTGTATTTCACGGCCATCTGCGGGTCGTACTGCCTGGATGAGTAATGTTGTGTCTTAGTATTTTTAAACGTGATATATATTATTTCCGATGCCAGGACAGGCAACTGGGATACTTGGCCCACTGGGAGAGCTGGTGGAACAGAATGGGGCCATTCCCCAAAAAGACAAATGCTAAGAGGACACATTTCAGCACAGTGTGTGTGTTGGTTGTTGTTTTTTTGCATTGTGTTATCAACGTACTATTTGTATGAAAGCCCTATAATTATTTCCTATGGCATAGTATAATATTTATATATTTATTATATTCCTATGCCGGTTGCTAAATTATTATATAAAGCATACTAAAGACAATGTCAACATCACAATACATGTTACAATTCATGGTGTACGTCAGAGAGAACGAGAGAGAGAGAGAGAGAGAGAGAGAGAGAGAGAGAGAGAGAGAGAGAGAGAGAGAGAGAGAGAGAGAGAGAGAGAGAGAGAGAGAGAGAGAGAGAGAGAGAGAGAGAGAGAGAGAGAGAGAGAGAGAGGGGGAGAGAGAGAGAGGCGCACACACAGCAGGCACAGGGAGAAGGTTTATAAATAAAACAAATAAAGGGTGTTGGCGTCAGTGACCCTCGAGATGTGGCTCTGGAGGCAGAGGGGCGAAAAGCAGGCAGACGTTTATCCTGAAGAAACTAATAAAGCACTGTCTGTCAGCCGGGGAGGTGAATCAGACCCCAAAGCAGCAGCATCATTAGAGCAGAGGGAAGGGCTCTGATCATCTCTGTGAGGGGAGATGACCGCTGCCGCACCACCACCACCACCACCACCACCATGCACCCAGCAGAGACCACCAGGACACACACACACACACGCATGCACGCACACACACACACGCGCGCACACGCACGCACGCACGCACGCACGCACGCACGCACGCACGCACGCACGCACGCACGCACGCACGCACGCACACACACACACACACACACACACACACACACACGCACACAAGCTAACATGGCACCCATTTCTTCTTCTTCTTCTTCTTCTTCTTCTTCTTCTTCTTCTTCTTCTTCTTCTTCTTTCATGGCAAATGTGTGGCTGGAAATGGAGGAAGGAGTAAAGGAAAGAAAGGAAGGAAGGAAGGAAGGAGGGAAGAATCGTGTTGTTTTAGTCAATTGTCATGGCAACTGTCCCCCATATGGGTAAATAAAAAAAAAACGCTCGTCTTCTTCAGAAACGTTTGTTGAATAATGACATGTTTCAGGCGGCAAATCGAAGCAGTTTCCACTGCTCACCCCCCGTGTAATGATACCTCTCTGATGACAGTAAACAGACATGGATCTGGTGAAGGGAGAACTGCGCGCAGCACTGTGATAATAATCACGCTATTTCACACGAGTAAAATGTCATTATTTAATGACACCGTTTTGTAAACGTCGCGCGATGGAAACACGGATCAATACACCGCGGTGACACAACAGTGCAGAGCTCCTCTTTAGTCCTCGTGTGTTTAGAAGCCACCGCCAGCCATCGCTTGTTATCTAACCCACAGGGGGTTTATTTAAAGATGTTTTCACGACAGTATAAACATCTTCGTCTTTGCAATATTATTATTATTTTTTTAAATACTAAATGCTGATGACTTTCTTTAGGATGAGGGGAGCCACCGCCAGGCACCACTCAGGCTCTTGAGGAGAAGTGAACAATTAAAACCCATTGAAGCTGTTTCTGTTTCCCCACATAAGATCCACGTCCGGGTCCCCCAGTATTATCCCCACGTGGCGTTACCTGATATGCTACTGCAACGCATGGCAGTCACACAAAAAGATGACCTCAAAAACGAGCACGAGGGGGATGGTTGTGATCATTCTGGTGACAGGCCATAGGTGTGCTGACCACAAACAGCACAGGTAGGTTCGTGGTTCGGCTAAGTGTGATGGCTAAGTTGTTTGACTCCCAGCCAACAGCTTCGACCCCTTCCCCAAGCCTGCGGTCTGGCTTTGCCCGAGCCCTATAGTCCAAGATGTCTCACCGCCACATGCTACTCAATGACCTGGATCAGAATTCACTGTAGAAGTTGCTTAGCGGATTGAAGCATCCTCTAAATGGTTAAATGGTTAATGGTTGAGTGTGGCTAATTAGAGAGAGACACACACATGCCCACTGATACACTGATGTGTGTGTGTGTGTGTGAGTGTGTGTGTGTGTGTGTGTGTGTGTGTGTGTGTGTGTGTGTGTGTGTGTGTGTGTGTGTGTGTGTGTGTGTGTGTGTGTGTGTGTGTGTGTGTGTGTGTGTGTGTGTGTGTGTGTGTGTGCTTGTGTGTGTACACACACTTGTGTGGGGAGGGGGGTATCTCTGCATCTTACACACACACATATGAAGCTCTATCCATCTGTGACCCCTGTGATCTGGAATGATGGGTTAAAGAAAGTGGATGGATGGATAGATGATGGATAGAAGGGTGGATGGATGAAATGTGTGCAGACATCCTGGTCAGCATTCCTATTAACACCCCCCCCCCTCACACACACACACACACACACACACACACACACTCCTCCTTCCTTACTGTTAACTCACTGTTCATGTTTGCTTGTTATTTATAACAAGCAAACTTCTAAGGGATGGCTGCGCTTGTTATAAAAAGAAAAATAACTCGTAAACATTCATAAGACATGCTGCAAATGTGTGTGTGTGTGTGTGTGTGTGTGTGTGTGTGATTGTGTGTGTGTGTGTGTGTGTGTGTGTGTGTGTGTGTGTGTGTGTGTGTGTGTGTGTGTGTGTGTGTGTGTGAGTGTGTGTCTATCCATTGGCTGTCTGTATTCATTTCATTGAAGATGGAAAGATGGCACTAGCAGATTGCTTAAGGTCTGCTTCCTCAGTTTTCTGGCATCGTCATGTGACCAAGCAGCCGAGGAACCCTGCAGGTAGCTTGACGTATATACACAGATGCATATATCATCACTTCATTTGAATCTGGAATGAGGATTTAAAGATGAAATACCAGTTTTTGATATCTTTGAGAAAGAAAAAAAAAGATATATATATATATTGTTGATGTTTTGTTGATTGACCCTGAATTGAATTGAATTGATTTATTTAAAACAAGGGACAGTATACATTAATCAACATATACCCTCTGCTGTTGCTTTTACAGCTATTTAATCATTGTGGACTTCAATGGGAGTAATAAAGCTTTTAACTTCAACAACAACATCACATTTTAATAGTTTATTCCCTATTGGAGATTATTCACAAAATACATCATATCAGAAGGAATTTACCTGATGAACAACAACATATAGCCTACTTGATTTTTTGTATTCCAAGAATAGCAATTATTGTTGTTTTAAATTCAGCTCAGGACAATAATAATACTCAACTAAATCAAATCAGTTAGAATTTCAACTAGTTCACTTTCAACTGTGGACATCCAAAGTGTCCACAATTTGCATCGCAATTTGCATGAAGTGTCTTCATTGTGAATCATAATAAGTAAATGGAAACCAAAAACATATTTATGATTTGCAAAACGGCATATAGTGCAAAAATGTCACGGCATAACAATACATGCTTTGCCACAGGCCAGTCTCCATGCCAGCAGCAGCGTGTGGGTTATCCGTTTGCATTGTGTAAACACTGCACTGTTTAAGGGCGGTGCGTATATCATAAAAAACGTTCTCCACCTCTCCCCACTTTGGTCTCCATAGCCGCCGGCGCTAATACCTTTTTTTTATCGTCGTTATAGATTCCTTCTCCGAGTAACAGTCTGACGTCAGAGCCCGCGGTAATTAGTGTCACCAGACGTTTTTAAACCATGTGACACCCCATAGCAACTGCTGAGCTCCGTACCAGGCCCATGGATACAAGACAGTCTCCACAGGCAGCAGAGTGCAAGCGCTCCAAAAATACAACTCCACGTAATGGATTGAGAGACCCGGGATGGACGTCTCTGTGAATATCTATTTGACTGTTTGGTCGTTCAGCGGCAGCCGCTTTTATCCAAAGTGTCAAAATGACATTCAAGTCGATTGTGTGCCGTGGTTGATAAGTGTCATCCAGGAGCAGGCGGGGTCGTGAGGCGTCTGGCTCAAGGATGCTGCACACAGGTTAAAGGTTGGGGACACCGCCGTTCGAACCGTGACCCTTCCGGTCGGGGGTAAACCACTACACTATCCCCACCTAATATACAGTATATCCCGAGCATCGCCTGATCTGTCATTCACACCACCACCACCACCACCAACAACAACAACAACAACAACAACGTTAATAACAACTAGAACCACAACAACAGCACTAAAAACGACAGCGGGTCTGATGTGTGTTTTAGGTTGGGTGGTCGTGCGGAGGCTGCGGAGCTCCAAGCACACAGGGTTGTTTCCCTGGCCGTGTGCGCTCCACACCTAAAGAGGCTTTTCTGAGGGAACTCTGGGCACACGAAAGGGAGCAGATTGCAGTGGGATGAGAGCGAGATGATCTGTGGGTGGTGGTGTTGGTGGTGGTTCCTTCTCGGTGAGTGAGCGCATACGCAACAGAAAGAGTTACTCCCATGAACATGTGCTCGGCATCCCTTTGCCTTTTAATAAATAAACACAATCCTCCTGGTTGTACTCCGAGAAGCTGCTGTCGTTTTTTTAATATCTTTAAAAAGTCTATGGTTGATGTGTTGTTGATTGACCCTCGGCGGTTGCTGTTACAGCTATTCAATCATTTTGGACTTCAACAGGAGTAATAAAGCTTTTAACCTCAACAACAACATTTTAATAATTGTCTGAGGTTCCCTATTGGGGATTGTTCCACGAAATACATCATATCAGAACAAATTGACCTGATAAGACATCAGCATGTACTTGATTCCAAGAATAGCAATTCTTGTTATTTTAAATTCAGTTTAGGATAACAATAACAAAGCTGCTGTATTACTTTGGTTGAGTCTCGGATCTCTACTCATTCTCTAGAGAGATTTGCTCTAGCCGATCGAGTCAGTGTGTTTGTTCATTGGAACAATGAAGACTTGGAGATTTCCCAGACATGCACACATCATTCGGGGGGAAATTACGATCTTATTGACATCAGTAATAAGCAGCACCTATTTACTTGAAGTGATGCACACACACACACACACCAACTCATCCTCCTTCCAAATGTGTCTAACCTCCTTATCCCTTTTTCTCCAGCTTTTAGTTCTGTTGTCATGGTGACGGTTTTCTTTGTTAGTTGCAAATTACAGTGAAAGCTTCGGAGCAATCGACTGCTTCAGGTCTATTTCAGGTCGACTAATATTCCTACTTGTGACATCATCACTCGGTCAATCTCTAATTAGAGTCTGAACGTTGTTATCCAAATCTGTATGTTTTTTGTAGCTGTTATATAACACACACACACACACACACACACACACACACACACACACACACACACACACACACACACACACATGCACATGCACATGCACAAACATACACAGACACAGGTGCACAGATGTGCACTCACACTCTCTCTCTCTCTCTCTCTACACACACACACACACACACACAACACACACACACACACACAATAGAATACTGCCAATTAATAATCTGTTTGACTTTGTATCGTGTTGATATGTAATTTTTTTCAAAAAGTGCGCTACCAAACTCATGCTAATGTCTTGCTAACACGTTTCCATGTCAGGAAACAAGCTCTTGTTTGCAGGGAACTCTATTTTGTTAAAGCAAAAGTTATATTTCATTACAGAGAATGCCAAAACCAAATATCAAGCCCTTAATAACCAGATATAGTTTCCATAGTTACCGGAAGAATGTGAAAGGATAAAGGAAAGCTTCCAGCGTAAGCATGGCTTTCTACGTCATGTGTTTTCCCTGTTTTTAAAAAGCAGTGTGAGTTTGAGTTTGAGGTTTGGCTAAAGATTAGTTTGATTTGTATTTCTTACCCACCTGCTCATTTCATATACATAGACTCATATTCCTGGTCACATTTTCTTGATTAGTAATTAGGGTAAAATATCATTCATTATTAGAGAGAGAGGAAGAACACTGCAGGTCTATTATTTTACATTACTTACATATTCATGGTAATGATTAATGATAATTCTTAAGAATAACATGTATCGATATTACCAGTATTACCAATATTTATACACAATTGTTCAAAGTTGATCGGTTTAGTTTAGCTAAAAGTTTAGGTTAGCTAACAGATATTTAAGTCAAACAACCAGTATCCCTTGTGCTATGACTTATACTGTGAGGAAAAAACAAATCAGGCGTGGGGTTAGAGGGTCCTTTACTTGACAATAGGAGCTACTTGAAGCACCATAATCTCCCAACTCACAAATCCCTGCTGTCTTATGAATTTGCTTGTTACATTGTCTGACCTTGCGGCTCTCAGGTAAGGGGCTGAAGGCTATGCTATTAGGCCATGCTTTTTGATTAGGTCAATGTGTATTTGATTTCTCTACTTACCGCCAACCCCAACAATGTCATATATTATCGTTATATTTGTACATCGTCCAAGTGATACCGGCTTGCGGTGCACACTTGACATCCGATGGCCAGCGAGGCACTTGGGAAACGCGGTGTAACTACGACCTCTTGTGTCCGCGGATGCAGCTGCAGTCTCACTCTCACTTCTGGCTCTATCTCTATCTAGTCCTGGCTGTTTTTCAAGATGCTTGTTATTATTTATTCAAATGGACACGCTGAAGAAAAACTGGACTGCATTGCCATTCAAATAAGGGTACCAGTTGACATGAAATAGCATATGATATTATTATTTTATGTCAGAGATTTCAATAAACACTTGGCACTTTGGTAATATTTTATTAGAGCATGTTTAATAAATACATAGCAAAATAATTGTAACTCACAATGATAATATCTGCTTCATTTCATGAGATTTCATAAGATCCCAGAGACTTATTCCTAATGGAGAATCAAGCGACACAATTATTTTACAAACTCCACATAGACAGAATGGCAGAAAGAGAGATGACAGAAACAAGCCAACACAGCACAATCACATCCTATATCTCCTATCCAAAAAGGAACAACGTTTTAGAAGATGTAAACCGCTACATCTAATGTTTGAGTTTGAAGAGAGCCTGGTGTAATTAGGCTTAAACCATGATTGTGCTCATAGCATAACGCATGGTGCATGGTGGGTGGTATTTTTTCCCACCGTTGAAAGTGTCAGACACATTCCCTTATCAGTTCTCCGTCCAACAAACACACGATGGATAGCTGGGCTGGAAAAGTGATAAGCACATGTGTTTGACTCAAATTAGAAAGTGTCCCCAAAAAAACATATTTCTGATAACACTATCGAACAAGATACTGTAAACTATCATGGATTTCGAAAAAAAAAAGAACAACCTTTTTGATATAAGTCATTCCAAAAATGTCAATGTCAGTGAATCCATTGTGTTATTTCATTAGGCCTTGAACTCTATCCATCAACCCCATTTACTTACAGTATTTGTGACCGCCAGGGTTGTGAAGTTGTCCAGGTAAGTATCCATGTAGTCTTCTGCGTAGAACAGACAAAGTAACTTGGAGGACAAACAAAGACTTTTATGTCACTGTAGACCCACCTCGATGCTGGCCGTATCTTGTCTCCTATTGGCTGAAAGGGAAAGCTTTAAATGTTTTCCTGCTCACCGACCAATGGCTGGACAGTGGCTGAATTGGACCACGTTGTCCAGTGTTGAGAGTGGGGGGGGGGGGGGGTGCTGACCCAGAAGTGTTGTAAACACAACTCTCTGCATATGAATCTCAACTTAGCTGATGCCCAAAATGCAATGCTCAAAATAGAAGATTTGATGTGGGTGTGTATTGTGAATAATGGGGTGACATTGTATTGAAGAAATCCTGTTATCAAAATAATGCAAGCACTGCAGATTGTTAAGGTCATAGGACAGTTCACTACACATGAGGTGAAACAATACATGAAGTGACACTTCTATGAAAGAATATCCTTTATGTCGCAACTGTGTCACTTGCACTTGTTTGTCACTGAAGTTTTTAGTTTTGAAGTTTTCAAAAATGTTATCTAGTGTCAATCAATATAATACATCTTTCTCTCCAGCCTCTCTCTCTCTCTCTCTCTCTCTCTCTCTCCTCTCTCTCTCTCTCTCTCTCTCTCTCTCTCTCCTCTCTCTCTCTCTCTCTCTCTCTCTCTCTCTCTCTCAGTGTCTGTGTGTTTAGAGCGTGTTGTCTTTGCCCAGTTCCCTCCTTTCTCTCGTTGTGAAAGTCCACCCAGCCACACACCGCCGCCACCACCACCACCACCACCCTTCCCCTACTCCCACGCAAAACAAACGGCGCTGTCTGGCTCTGTGATCCGGTGCTGGCTCTCGTCTTCACACTGACCGCCAGCAGCGGTCACATGGATGAGAGGAGATGGTTCCCTGCCCTGTCCTGCCGCTCCTCCGGGATTAGGGACACAGTCATTCCCACCGTCTGGTGCACCGCCACCATGGGCCCCAGAGGGGAGGGAGGCGGATACACAACCACACGTTGCATATACATGCAATGTAAACACAAATGCACGAAACTCACCGGTCCACATACACGCATGCATGCACACAAACACACACACACACACGCTTGCATGCACACACACACACACACACACACACACACACACACACACACACACATGCACACACACATACACACACACACACGCTTGCATGCACACACGCACACACACACACACACACACACACACACACACACACACACACACACACACACACACACACACACACACACACACACACACACACACACACACACACACACACACACACACACACAGTGTAGTGAGAAGCATTTAATAAAAAATATCTTAGATTTGGGACACATAAAATAATAGATAGCAGTTCATTAACTTATAAGCACTCTTGGTGCGGGAATTCTACACATTGATTGACCAGATAATAACACCCACATGATAACCACATGATGGTGTGTGTGTGTATGTGTGTGTATGTGTGTGTGTGTGTGTGTGTGTGTGTGTGTGTGTGTGTGTGTGTGTGTGTGTGTGTGTGTGTGTGTGTGTGTGTGTGTGTGTGTGTGTGTGTGTGTGTGTGTGTGTGTGTGTGTGTGTGTGTGTGGTTGGCTGGGTGAGGCAGCACACAGGTTAAACCAACCATCACCACACGCATCAGGGGCTGTGTCCGAAATAATCCCGAGTCCCTATTCCCTACTCCCTGCATAGGGAGTTCAATGTAGGGCTACTATATAGGGAGTCACTCATAACGCCATTGCTGTCGCATAATTAAACCTGCCAGATCTACGTTGGTTTGACATTTTTCTTTAATTGTGTTTTCGGAGTCGTGACCATTGGTTGGACGGTACTTTTTTGGGGGATACACTGAGTGCACTGTATAGGGTATACCAATTCTTACTATACATTCAGACAGCCCTACAAAATGGGGAACACACTATGTAGTCCACTAACCAGGGAGTAGGGAGTGATTTCGGACCCAGCCAAGCCAGGGAGAGAGCTTTGATTTGTCAGCATGTAACACCTGCTCTGGTTATAACATCTTGCCAACTCTCACAAACTGGTTTGCAACAACTACCTGTGTACAACTGCCATTACCCAGACAGATAAGAGGTGGAGAAGATGTTACTTTATTTCCCCCCAGGGACATGATTGTGTAGCAGTTGCAGTGCAAAGAAGGAAATTAGCAAATATAGAGTGCAACAATACACAAACAACTGCGATCATATCATAAATACACATACAAATGTGAACTAGTTAACCATAGGAGTGCAGTTCCAAAATACACAATACCACAGCAGTTACAGTAAGGCTCATACATTACATGTAAGTGGTAGGTGCAAATCCAAATATACAATGTCTAAATATACGATGTCCAATCACAGGTGAACTGTAAGGATCACTGAAGATGTATGAAGGTGGCAAATAGCAACGTACTGTATGTACAATCAGAAGTACAGATCATGTGCATAGGTTACATTCAAATGTTCAGTGATAACGTCCATGACATTTGACATAATGTTCCTGCACATGTTACTGCACATTAGACTCGTGGCGTCCCATACGTCAGAGAGTTGTAAATGACGGTCACAGTCTTCCCCTGAGAGATAGTCCAGAGATTAAAGGGGAAGATGTAGTAGGAAGATGTAACAGAGCAGAAGAGGGTTGTAAATGACAGTAACGTGAAGGAAGATGTAACAAACAGAGCAGAACCACCCAACTACAGAACCACCTCTGCGTTCCCTCTCTCTGAGGTGGATGAGCTCTGCAAGTTTGATTGCCACGGGGAGAAAGGATTTCCTGTGGCGTTCTGTGGTGGCATCAGTCTGCTGCCGAAGGGGCCCCTGTGTGTGTAAGAGTCAAAGTCTGTGATGCTCAGCATCCTCCTCCTCTCTGACACCACCACCACCACTGAAGAATCAAGCTCCGCCCCTTCATTACTACAGAGCCAGCCTTCCTGATGAGCTTATTGATTCCAGTGGCGTCGATTGCTGCCCCGGCGCGACAAGGAAAATCGCACAGATACAAGAGATACAAGAGGTTTGATTTGCCATTATTTGCAGCAAGTACAATGGAATGCTTACTCCCCATTCCCTGCTGCAGTATGAATTATTAAAACAATAGAAGACTAAATAGAAAAAGACTATATACAAATAAGAAAATAGGCATGGTGCTGCAGGGCTGCATAAGGCTCCTTAATAACCCGTCTCTCTATAAGCATCCTCCTATTATGATTACGTAGGCCTTTTGCAGTTGTAGCAATTACGGTGGTGGAATCAGCACAGGCCTCCTATACTCCCACAGCCTGATGTTGAGTCTGTTGTGTTTAGGACAGGTGGATCCCAGTCACCTCTGCCTCCCGTGGGGGCAGGCCTGCTGATTGAGGGAGAGGGAATTCCCTCTGTGTAATTTTTCCATCTGATACTAAAGAGCCACTTGACTGGTGGCAGCCATCATGGAACCTTCTCTGGAAACATCAGGTGGTCGTCTGAGAGACCGATGGATGCATTTGGGATTGAGCAGCCACCTGGAAGCCATATGTGGGATGTATTCATCATTGCGAGACAAATATATATATATATATATATTGTTTTATATTAATTTCATAAAGATAGAGAAGTCTGTAAGTTGACAGACTGTCAGTGTCAAAGTGCTGTTTTTACGCACTTACATTAACAGTGGATTTAAATAATGACCAGCAGAGGGCGGCATCTAAAGCTTCTATTGACGGAATTCTAACGGGGATTAGTCATGAGGATGCTTTGCATATTTTCTCCTTCACAACAACAACAACAACAACAACAACATTATTATCTTATAGTTTAATGCTGTGCATTAAATAATGGTCATATTAGATTATTTTAACACAGACCGTGGACATTGTGTCCTCCTTTATTCAATACCTGATATGTCTACGATCCAGGAATGACGCAATGGATGATCTGAACGTGATTGGGTTTCTTCATTTTGAAGCCATAGCCACTTATTTTAACTGAGATATTTATATAGTATGTTATTTACATCTATCTAACTATAAGATTTCCCTTGGTTTTTTTTTATAAGTTAGCTACATTTAGTTGCTATGGACACAAATGCTGTTTTTTTGTTGATAGTCCAACTTTATTATTTGTATATACAAATAATAGTATTATTATTATTCGTGTCCATAACAACAAAGGAATTGTCACAGGAATTGTTTTTCAGGGTTGCTGAGGACATTTTGGTGGTGAATCATGTTTTAATTATGTAGCCTAAAAGACTGTACAACCAGATGATTTGTGCTTTGTTTACCCAAATGCCTAATGTAAAGGTTCTAAAACTGTCACATGGTACAAATCAAACACTATAATCTACAATAATGTAAAACATATGTAGGGCTTTGCTAGTGCTACGTTCGTATGTGAGTGCTCTGATTAATACATGTATTCTTTGGGTTAGGGCTAGGGATATTTGTTATTACGTTTTTCTAAGGATATTGCATGCTTAAATGAATAAATCGTATTTATTTGTGTTTATATTGCCCCCACTTCATCCTGGCGCCAGCAACTGGCAAGTGGTAAATAAAGGTAATCGGTAATAACTTTCTGCAGCTACATTGAGGTTACTATTGTGTATGTCCACTAGATGGCGACCATCAGTTGACTAATATGAAACCGCGAGCTGCGAGCTGCACGGTCATCAGCGGCGGGCTCATGATGATGAGGCTGCACAAATTAAAAACAGCGCCTAACCCTAACACTAACCCCTGACCCCTAACACATAGCTCTTACCGCTAACCTCTAACCCCTTACCCACATGATCATCTGAAACGATTATTTGAGTAAAGTGCTTATCAGAATGTTACAAGTATCGATCTGCAAGCATCCCCTCCCATAGGCTGATTGAAGAGGACAGTTGTGAGCTTTTGTAGCCTACAGTCTACAGCCTACAGTACTACATAACGGGTACACGGAAAGAAAATACAAAATAAATGCATTTTCATGAAACTCCTGCAGTGAAAGGAAGGGGATTAAAGATCACAACCTTAAATATCAGTTCTGCACAGTGTTGCCAAGTCTTGTTGCCATGGCGATTGCATCCTGCCGCAGGTGTGAGTAACGACAGAGGAAGACAACTGTGCTTCCCTCCCTGTGTCTCTCGGTCTCCTCGTGCATCCTCTATTGCATCCACGCGTCTGCTGCATGTCCAACGTGCGTGAGTGCGTGAGTGCGTGTGTGTGTGTGCGTGTGTGTGTGTGTGTGTGTGTGTGTGTGTGTGTGTGTGTGTGTGTGTGTGTGTGTGTGTGTGTGTGTGTGTGTGTGTTTCCACCTCATATAGCTTGTCTATCAGATGAACGTTTACATGTAATTACATTTAACGAATTACATTACTCAACGGTTGTTGTATTCACATTGTTTGTCGTTGATGATCATTGGCGATTTTAGAATTGTATTTTGTATTCGTGCATGTGCTCAACGTCATTTCATCTCAGCGCCCCTAAAATAATAACATACAAAGTTATAATTGTTAAGGTTAAAAATAGTATAATAGTTTCGGAGATACCCGGTTTTCTATTGTTTCCCCAAAATTCATAAAGAATTTTACCTTTTCAGAGCTTCTTTTTTTCAACATTTACCTCCCGGGGGCACGCCTCCGGACCCCCCCTATAGCAGGGATGGGTCGTTAAATGATTCTGATTAGACACTAAAGGTCTTATCCTAGAATCCCAGCCCTTGGTTTACTGTTCAAATGTATTTAGACCCCCGGCCAGCCAGGGTGAGGCTAGAGTTCTGGGTGAATGCAATGTGTTTCTGCTGTACACCCAATACACAATAAGACATATAAGGCGGGGGGTTTCATGATGGATCCTATAAAGAGAAAAGGATGACGGCAAAACGTATATCATTACAAATACATATCAATTATCATATTTTGTTTTGGCTTGCTTGAGAAACAATACAATATACAATAAAACCGTTGTCGTATCGTCTCTCATCATGGTGTTACATAACGTTTACTTCTAAACGATGGGGGGGGGGGAGAGGGGGAAAAAAATAAATAGAGAAAGCGACGTGGAAACGTTACATTTAAATGAAAGGCATTATTTTCCGCAAGAGAGACGCCGTCGCCCTGTGCTTGTCCGGTCGTATCAGAGCGCATCGGGGCCCCCCACCCCCTCCGGGCTCCGGGGGGCCTCCTCCGCACCGCTCCACATCACCATGGCGTCTGGCGTCTCTTGACTCTAACTCGTGGAGACTCGTGGGAGCTTATTAATAATCTGAGAGGGACCGCATTGGGCCGCACAAAGGCCACCCTGGTGGAAAATGGGACACAAATAGACTTCTTCTTCTCCGTTTTTGACCATCTCTCAGAGACGGATGTGTACGTTGAGTTGTGCGCTGCTGCGGTGGTGATGTTGTGGTTGTGGTTGTTGTTGTTGTTGTTGCACTACTGTGTTTCTTGAAGGGCGGAGGATTATGTCATTATTAATGGTTGACATTTTCGCGTGTTCTTGGTTCCGTCTTCTCGGCGGCCGCTCACTGGGCTTTGATATTTGATTTGCAATGGAAGCGTCTCACCCGAGTATCCCCAATGCAGTGAGTCTTGGATAGTGAATGAAGAATGCAATTGAACAATATAACACAATGATTTCAATTTTGGAAAACGTCTTTAACACACACACGGCTACTATACCTTCTAGCTTAGTGCTGATAATACGGCACAACATTAAAGAAAATCATATTAGCCGGTCGTCATTTAGCAGATCCAATTCCAATCACATTTGAATAATTAGACGAAAATCAACAATTCAAATAAGTGGATCGAGCGCAAAAGTAGCAAAAACAAAAGAATGGTTAAAAGGTCAGGAGGGTTCGTGGTTATTTTTGTTCTTCTACAATTTGCACAACTGCTTTTCCTTACTATACAAGCGGCAGGAAATGCAATTATAGAAACAAACCCAACGATGTGACATAATGAGGGACTCCACAACGCACCCTCCTTCAATAAGCAAATACAAACCAGAGACGACAGGCGAGAAAACATTTTAAAGACCGATCACGGCAGATCACGATACTTTTTTGTATTACATTAATACCAGGATCTGGAAACCATGATTGTAACCTTGTAACACGCTCTGTGTCATTGCTGTATAGTTGCAAACTTGACTATCAGGAAGGAGCAGGAGGAAAAAAAACCCTGCTAGATTATAGTCAGATATTGACAGATCACCCAGACGAGGGCAATTGTCATTCTGGAAACAATCTGACCTCTGAAAAGGTCAGCTTGTGGATGAGAGTGTTGACCTGTCTGGTGCACTGCTGCTTGTCAACATATGTCATCCTTATGTTTTAGATGATGGAGTGCAAAAGGGCCAGACTCACACCCACCACCTCCACCAGCACCTCCACCAGCACCACCTCCACCACCCATGCATCTCTTGCTCTTGCAGGTGCTCATGCTAACCTTAAATGGCTCAACTGACCCAAGCTATCCTTTCATCCTGGATGGACTGCAGTCCTGTTGGCACCGAGAGGCTGCTGCATGTGCACTGCCAGGTAACCTGCTGTGGGCCTTGTTGTTGTTGTTGTGGTTCTGTGTTTCCTCACTCATCCACCACTACAGCTCCTATTCTCTCTCTGATATGTAAACGCCACACAACCTCAGCTCAGGTCGCAGGGCAGCAACACAAGGTCGCTATTGAATTATATTTACAGCATTTTTGGTTTTCAACAGTCCTATACATGTTACAATGACCTCATAATCTAGCAGGTGCTTTTGAATTAAGGATGATTCAGGCGTATACAAACTATGTCATTATAGCGTTGCTTAACTTTTGGCCGGTCATCTTTCCCATAATTTCTGTAAAAACCTCTCCACCCTCTGGAGTCTAGACTGTAGCATGTGCTGCATATCGCACAACACAAGCAGTGCTTCTTTTAATGCAATTCAATGCTTTAGCTTTGTAGTCGTTTCATCATTCCAGTAATTGAATTCCATTCCCACGAAAACAACCCTGCTGCTAAAAACAGCAGTTCCGTTGTTCCTGACTGTAGTTCTATTTTAATGTATTTTTCCACAACCCAGAGACAACCAATCCCCGGAAAGTAGGCCAACCGGTGAGTGTGTACAACGACGTTAATGCAGTGTGGCAGAGCCCAAGAAGAGCCCGAGTGGCAGGGTGTCCTCCATCAGCTAATATGAACTCAGAGGGGATGCATAAACATAAGTCCCTGCATTACATAACCAGGGCTTGTCCTCCTTGGAGCGCATTGTATCTCGTTTTTGTGCGTTTTTTAATATTCATCTATTCCACGTCTTCCAGACTCCTTCCTCCTGTCTGTGAGCTGGAGAGAAGAGTATGGGCAAGGATCTTCACGTTGTATACGTTTACGTCTCCCCCCCCCCCCCCCCCCTGCCTCGTGTTCACGTTGTGGACGGCTGCTTTACCGCTTAAACAAACACTGAGGACAAAGGAAAACATACATGTTCTGTTGTTTTTTGATCATTGAATTAATTCTCCCGTTGATACCTATTTTCATACTTAATGGATAGTGTCGTGGCTCGGTTGTTTTAATCACATATGAAAGGTTTTAGGTTTGATTCCCCGATGTTATGCAACATTATTATTTATTGATGCATACGAGAATTGTTTATTGAGTGTTATTTATATTTAGATGGATATTGGCATTGTATAAATATTGTATATTTGGAGCAATAATTGTGTGTGATCATTCTGATTATCACAACACTGTAAAATGGACTCTAGCACACTGAGGCAGGGCTACTGGAGACTTGACTCTTTATTCAAGATTGTTTATTGGCCATGTGTAACAATTACAATAGAATGCTTACTCCCCATTCACTCCTGCATTATGAATTTCAACACCAATACTATACTAGACTGGACTCTGCTAATCATGCCTGTTTATTGTACAGTGGTCTGTGGTACTTGGATAACAAGAGTCTGGCACCCAGGGGGCGAACGGGGGCTGATCTGTGAGGATCACTGTTATTGGTTAGGGGTCATTGGGGCACACTCTGCAACAACTGACAGTTCTCAAAAGCTCCTTGTCTCATGGGGACACGTTTTAGTGACACACGTTTGGAAAGTAAGCAAAGAAAGAAAGGAAGGAAGGAAGGAAGGAAGGAAGGAAGGAAGGAAGGAAGGAAGGAAGGAAGGAAGGAAGGAAGGAAGGAAGGAAGGAAGGAAGGAAGGAAGCGAGGGAGGAAGGAAGGAAGGAAGGAAAGAAGGGCTGAAGGGTGGAGGCGGAGGGAGAGGGGCAGGAGGGAGGCAGGGTGGGAGGAAAGAAGGGAGGAGGGGATGACGGGCATATGAATAAAAGGTAACATAGTGTGTGTCCACTGGCTACAGCTATAGCACCGGGAAAGACCCACAGTCCCCCCCCCCCCCCGCCAGCCACGGTTGAACCTTGAGTGGCAGGCCAGCTAACAGGTCTTGACATGGGAGCATCATCGAGATGAGTGGGGGCAGCCACCGGGCCGATGCCTGCAACATGACAGGCCAAACAGTAAGTCATGCCACCCTTCATTCACATTGATTCCCATCTACAGGCCTGTGTTCTACTATAGCGCTCGTACACGCCCCGGTGCACCCAGAGTAGCACAGAGCTCACGTTGAAATCACACCTTGACTTTGATTTGAACAAAAATTCTCACAGTGCTATCCGTCTCTCTAAGGCTGTTATCTGATCATTTATATATTTATTAATGTATGTATAAATATGATTCATTATTTAAATATAATCGGAAACGGAAGCCTGACAAAGACCAAGACATGATTGAGAAGAAATAATGTTGAATTTATGCATAGTGTATATGTGTGTATGTATATTGTTTTTTAATTGTTATTGTTATTAATTCTTAACTAATTTATTATCATTACAGAAGGAGGAGGAGGCAGCATAATGACAGCCCCTAATTTAGAGGTGTTGTCTCTCACAAGATCGTTTCAACTTAAACCACCAGCATATTACAGTGTTCTCTCTCTCTCTCTCTCTCTCTCTCTCTCTCTCTCTCTCTCTCTCTCTCTCTCTCTCTCTCTCTCTCTCTCTCTCTCTCTCTCTCTCTCTCTCTCTCTCTCTCTCTCTCTCAGAGTAACTCAGAGTAACACACACTCACACAAAAACCCCACACATGCAAGCATGCACACACACACACACGCACACGTACACACACGTACACACACACACACATACACACACACACACACACACACACACACACACACACACACACACACACACACACACACACACACACACACACACACACACACACACACACACACAAGTATGTTAAACTTAGAAATGAAATCCACCTGCTGCCTTAAAAAACACGAGTAAAAAAGCTTCTGATTAGCCTGAACAATCTCAGGTCTCTGATTGGCTGGTTTTAATCTCCGGTCTATGATTGACTGGTTTTAATCCCCAGCCTCTGATTGAGATTAAAACCAATCAGATACCAGGGATTTTTGCCAGCCTATCAGAGACTAGAGATTTTTTTCCCCTGGTCCCTGATTAGGAATTAAGCCAATCAGAGACCACAGATGTTTGCCAGTCAATCACAGACCAGGGATTTAAACTAGCCATCAGGGACGAGGGATTTGAAACTGCCAATCAGACAAAACTCACAATTAGATAAGAGAATGGATAATTTTAAGTGTAACTTTTGAGAATTGATGAACTTGAGTTCAATATCCAAAACTTGCCACGACAAATGGAGTTAAAGAGAATAAATGCATTCATATAACTTAATAGAGCTATCATTGTTTACAGTGTACACACACACACACACACACACACACT
Source organism: Muraenolepis orangiensis (assembly GCA_027704905.1). Taxonomy (NCBI): domain Eukaryota; kingdom Metazoa; phylum Chordata; class Actinopteri; order Gadiformes; family Muraenolepididae; genus Muraenolepis; species Muraenolepis orangiensis. The sequence continues at coordinate 4,488,437 of CM051010.1, read as the reverse complement.
TTTATTTAATCCCCCCCCCCCCCCCTTGCACTTATCCAGATTGTATTGTTCAACACCATGCTTTAAAGGGATTTCATTCTTTGTGTATGTTTGCATATACTCTCGTTCAATCAGGCAGACTGTGGCTGCCTCTACAGCCACCACCGCTTGTTCCAACATGACAATAAGCATGAGGAGGGTCTGGTTAAAAGCCAGGAGGCTGCTGCTGCTTCTAAAAAAAGGGATGAAGTAATTAGTAAATGTCATTTGAGAGGGGTATGACAAATTAGAAGCCTGGTGGATCATGTAATTAGGACTCAAGCTAATTTCATAGTCAGCAAGAGGAAGCAAGTGGACACTTTGGCATCAACAACCTCTTCTGAGACACCACTCAGCATTCTGGCACACGCACTGCGTGACACGCACGCACACACACACACACACACACACACACACACACACACACACACACACACACACACACACACACACACACACACACACACACACACACACACACACACACACACACACACACACACCTCGCTGCATGCTCTCTGTTTCTCTCTCTCTCTCTCTCTTTCTCTGTCCCTCTCTCACTCTCTCTCTATCTCTCTCTGTTTCTCTGTCTCTGTCTCTCTGTCTCTCTCTCTCTCTCTCTCTCTCTCTCTCTCTCTCTCTCTCTCTCTCTCTCTCTCTCTCTCTCTCTCTCTCTCTCTCTCTCTCTCTCTCTCTCTCTCACTTGGTCTTTCAAACACTCACGTATGTGTGCTCTCTCTCTCCTGCACACACACACACACACACACACACACACACACACACACACACACACACACACACACACACACACACACACACACACACACACACACACACACACACACACACACACACACACACACACACAGACACACACACACACACACACACACACCGAACACCCTGAAACCCCCTGCACACACACAGATAACAAAGCTTAAGGCAGCACCATTCCTTAATTTCAGCAGTTTTCTCGCTAGCCAGTACAGTGCAGTAAAGGCAGGGAGGGGATGGTCCACACATGCACATCGAAGCCACTGTGAGCTATTTATATAATCACCGAAGCACACTTATATTCTCATTATTGACAAATAATTAGACACGCATTAGTTCCCAGCAGGCTATCCTTCTCCTCATAGGGATGTGGGGAAGAGGGGGGGGGGGGGTCAGACCAAAGAGGAGGAGGAGGAGAAATGTGAGGAGGATCTGGGGGTGTATACAGTGAGAGGGGGGGGGGGGGGGAGGAGAAGGAGGGGCAAGTGGAGGATGTGGTTCTGTAGACAGTGAGGGGTGGGGGGGGAGGGGAGGAGTAGGAGAAAGAGGAGAAGGTGGAGGATATGGTGGTGTAGACAGTGAGGGGGGAGGGGGAGAAGGAGGAGGAGGAGGAGGAGGATGTGGTGGTGTAGACAGTGAGGGGGGATGAGGAAGGAGGAGGAGGAGGAGGATGTGGTGGTGTAGACAGTGAGGAAGGAGGAGGAAGGAGGAGGAGGAGGTGAAGGATGTGGTGGTGTAGACAGTGAGGGGGGATGAGGAAGGAGGAGGAGGAGGAGGAGGTGGAGGATGTGGTGGTGCAGACAGTGAGGGGGGATGAGGAAGGAGGAGGAGGTGAAGGATGTGGTGGTGTAGACAGTGAGGGGGGATGAGGAAGGAGGAGGAGGAGGAGGAGGAGGTGGTGGTGTAGACAGTGAGGGGGGATGAGGAAGGAGGAGGAGGAGGAGGTGGAGGATGTGGTGGTGTAGACAGTGAGGAGGGATGAGGAAGGAGGAGGAGGAGGAGGAGGTGGAGGATGTGGTGGTGCAGACAGTGAGGGGGGATGAGGAAGGAGGAGGAGGAGGAGGAGGAGGAGGAGGAGGAGGAGGAGGAGGAGGAGGAGGAGGTGGAGGCAGAGAAGTAGTCCTCGCCTCTGGGGCTTATAGACACTGAGAGGGGGAGCGGAAGGAGAAGTGAGGGGTGAGGCATCCAGCAGGGTGAGTAGAGCCACTTCTCTGCCATGGACGTGTATTCAACAGCAGCGCTCAATTTGACACAGGCTCCAGTGCAGTGAGGGCCGGGGCTACTGGAGGCTCATTCCCATTGGGTTGAACTAGCGTTCCATTCACTAACCTGACGTGGAACGTGGAACTATAACTACTCTCATCTGAAAGCGACAACGAACCAACCCAGATGTTAAGTCGTCGTAGAACAACAACAAAAAAACAAATCTTCAGAGGTAGACTCTGATCTGTCCAACTGTTATCTCGTCATTTATACATGAAGTATATAAATGTGATTCATTTTTTTTTATATAATCAGAAACGGGAAGGCACGTCTTTGAGAATAAATAATGAATGAATTTGAAGCAATATGTAATATTATATGTTGTTTTTTTTATTATTATTGTTGGTTACATTACAAAGAAATTCAATTCAAACGTTCAACCAGGACAGCGGTGGGGGAGGTAAGGGCGGAGGGGTCATGGTGACTGACCAGACCAGGACATGGATGGTGGATTTATGGGAGAAAGTGGATGTGTTTTAGTGGGGGTGGGGGGGGAGATAACAACGGGGATAAGGGGGGGGGGGGGATGAATAAATAATAAATCTCCTCTCTGAGAAGTAGCCCTGCAGGACTGGCAGGAGGAGATTAGGGCACATGCCTTTTAAACAAATTGGGTCCTCAAAGAGGCATATTGACCGTGCTACAGCATGTGTTATAGCTTCTGTGTTATAGCCCTATAGACCACACTGACACACACACACTCACACTCTCTCACACACACACACACACACACACACACACACACACACACACACACACACACACACACACACATGCAAGCACACACAGAAACATGTACACACACACACACACACACACACACATCATGGCAATAGCCACATGGCATTGATCTCTGAAGGTAAGTATGTTGCTCATTGGATTTATTCATGTTTATTTGTGTTTAGTCTGTTTTAACAATTTAACTCTCGCCCTTCCAAGTCGACTTCCATGTGTTGTGGACCGTGTTTCACAACATGAGGGAATAAGGCAGGGAATATCAGCAGGGCTTACTATGGCGTTATGCACTGTTAGTCACACTTCACCAAAACTCACGTACAACCTTGCAGTTGCACATGAGGGACATCTACAACTACATCTAATAAGGGGTTAGATATAGCTGAGCACTACCATAGAACTACCATAGTGGAAAGGGACACTTTTCGACCATGGACTCTCTGCCACTATGCACAATCCATTCGTTATGTGTGGAGGCTTATCCTTCAAACCTTCATCCTTCATAACCATCAATCTTCATCATTGGCACTCCGAAAGATAACATATCCCCCCCCCCCCTCCAGTAATGGGGGGTAATGGGGCCATTACTCAATCTATCACGTACAAGTCTAATTTCAAGGTAAGTCAGTGGTCTTTAATTATCTGATAACTACATACATAAGTACCATTATTGACTCTCAGGTCTTAAAAAATAACTTTTTATTTTTGCATAAATGGCATAATTCGATACTGGCGGAAAAAAAACCACAGTTGTATCTCCGTCGTCATCATGATCATCGTTATACAATTGTTAGATAAAGTTATATTAGATGATATTATTATTAGACACTGGCATGTTCACGGTTGTAACTTTAGCACGGTTAGCTTATGTCAAATGCATATACGTATCTACAGAGGTAGATACGACCTCACACTTTTAGACTGGCTCTAAAAAAGTGCACTTATGGACCGAGGCAAAAAAAAAGCAGGCGCCTGACTCCCCAGTGTACGTCAGCGCTATAAATATACAGAGAAACATTCTGAGGTAACATCCTTTTATACTAAGGTTTTTGTCGTCGTCCCCCGTCCCCCCCCCGAAAAAAAGGTGAATATCAGTGAATTGGTGGAGCCTATTCACAGGGCTGAGAGTCGAACAATGGTTCCGCTGTGTTCGGTGGCGAGAGGGGGAAACAATTGACGCACTGTATATTCAATTAGCTTCTGCGTGTCGCTGTCCACGGTTCTGAAATGTGTTTTCCCAAGCATGCGTCACGTGACTGCTCACAGCTCGCCGAGATCCGCGCGACGCTTTAGCGCTTTCTGGAGATTTCACGTGAGAACGATACGCTCCTTGAACGCTCCACCACGTTCGTATTGCGCTTTTGCACTGCGCTATTTAGTAGCGTGTTTTGGTTTTTGTTTTTTTTACTCCATCCTCATCCAAATCCCGTGGATTCCTCAACAGGACCGAGCATGCAACACATCAACGATGAGGGACTTAACTCTTGGTTTTGTGCCCCTCTTTCTACTTAACGCCAGCACGGCGAATGCGTCGGGCGGAGTGGGCTAGCCTGCTGCTGGAGGTCCGCATTGGGAAAGTCAACATTCTTCATCTTTTTTTTTTTTTAAAGAGGCAAATCTAAAAGGATGTAACGTCCGTCTGCCGGTTTTTCAGCCCGAGTCTTCATCAAAATGCAGAAGGGACTACGGCTAAATGATGGTCATGTCACCTATCTGGGGCTTTTGGCAAAGAAGGATGGTACGAGGCGAGGTTCCTTGAGCAAAAAAAGCTCAGACAACACGAAATGGCACACGAAGTGGTTTGCGTTACTGCAAAACATGCTGTTTTATTTCGAGAACGAGTCGAGCTCTCGTCCGTCGGGATTATACCTGTTGGAGGGCTGCATATGTGACAGGGCACCTTCACCGAAGCCCTCGCTGTCAGCCAAGGATTGTTTAGAAAAACAGGTACGACGCGCACACGAACGCGCGTGCGCGCACGCACACACACACACACACACACACACACACACACACACACACACACACACACACACACACACACACACACACACACACACACACACATACACACACACACACACACACACACACACACACACACACACACACACACACACACACACACACACACACACACACACACAGTTACTTAACAGTGCTCATCCATTATTGTATCGCGTCTAGTCTTTATATTTAATTGCATACCTAAATCCATCGGTATATATCACAATTTTACATAGGCTGTAGCCTGATCCGTGTTATGTAATCTATGTTTGGAAGGCTATTTCCCCGATTAGATAACCTTATTTTCAGCAACATTGTTTTCAGTGAACGACAATTTTGAAAGCCAGCCAATAAACACTTTTTTTTTGCAGCAAATCCAAGAGTGTTCTTTTAAAAGGCATGCCGTATGGATATTGTCTAATGACGATCATTCGTTAGTGGTGTGCTAATCGATGTGTGCTCTGTGCGCGGTTCTGACATGTGTCTTGTGGTTTTGAAGTTATTTTGGGCGATGCAGTGTATCTCTCCTTGCAGTAAAATATGCTGAGAATTGCGGTCACAAGGTCGCCATCTTGTGGGAGATCTCTTGAATTCCCGCAAGATGTGAAAGTAGAACGCTGAGTGTGCTACACAGCGTCTCACTATGAACGAGATTGCGTCTCTTCAATTGTTCTCTTTTTGCCCTGCAGTTGCAATGTATTATAATTTCATTGTTGTGTTGCATTTGGACAAAATATCAACGCTACAGGAAAAAAAAACCATTCATTATATAAACACTTATATATCACAAACATCACAAAGCAAGAAACAGGGATACCAAAATCTAAAATGATCTATTACAATTTTAATTCCTGGTATACACTGTTGTCATCGTCCTCATAAGCCACGCAGATCCCTCAGTGAGCACGCTGTGCTCCCGTGTCTGTTCTCCTCTCTCTCTCTCTCTCTCTCTCTCTAGATAGGGCAGTAGTCCAAAGACGGTCTGGACTCATCCTGTGAACAGCTGCCCCTGTGCTGACAAAGCAGAAGCGCACTAGCTAACATTATGTTCTTCCAAGAGTGTCCAACATACCATGCAGGACACAAACTGGCATGAACTCAATCTGTGATGCTGCAGACACAGACAGAATAGTCTAGTTGTTGTTGTTTCCTACTTGACGTCCTTCATGAAAACATGTAGATATTTGTATTATTTTCCATCAGACTTAAACACATCCATATACATGTGACCTGGTCTTGCCAGGGGTGAAGAAGTTAAAATGATCACCGTGACCTTTAGTTTTGTATGTGCACCGTATGTGCACCGACAATGACACCGACAATGACAAAAACAGGAAATACTATTAACAACATCATGTAAACAATTCAAAATAAATTCAATGACAAATCAATACAAACAAGTTTTTAACACCAGGGGAAACTTGACATTGTCTGCTTCTGCACGCATGCACAGCTGTTTTGGCTGTCTTAGTTTCTGCTTTCATCAGGAATAATCCTCCCCCATATGTTAAAACCTGAAATGCTCTTTGTGTGGGAAAACATATAGCATTTGAGCCCATGGTTCCTATGGCAACTTTGCATGCTTCGGAGGATGGTGACGGTGAAGCGGGTGGGGGTTCCTGTGTTACTGCAGGTGCTACAAGAGCTTGATTGGTTCCTTCAAGTGCTCCCCCCATCCCCCCCTCCTCCCTCCCATAGGAGGCCCACCACCTGGTTGTTGGAGAGAATGTTTAGTGACACCTCGTTTCTGTAATGCAAAGGGTAAATATTACCGATGCAAGCGTGTCAATGTATGGCAACACTATGTTCTGAGAAAAGACACTGAGGTTTGTATCCCTCTGGTATACCATTCATAACTATACTTCTGCAACAACGTCCGCTTGTCCAATCTTTCTATAAGTCTTGTCTTGTCTAAGCTTTCTGTAAGATAATAAGGCAAATTGGTTATTGTTGGTCAGTAGCCTATAGTTATAGTTGTATTCAGAAATGATGGTACATGGTTATGATAAATGGAAAATGGACTGCCTTTAATATGGCGCTTATATCCATAGCGCTTTACAAGTTATGCCTCACATTCACCCATTCATACACACATTCATCCACCAACAGCAGAGTCAGCCACGCAAGGAGACAGCCAGCATGTCGGGAGCTGTGTTAGGGTTAGGGTGTCAGGGACACCTCGAAGCGTTTTACTAGGAGGAGCAGGGGAGCGAACCAGCAACCTTCCAGTTGTGAGACTATAAGACAGTATTTTTATCTAATATAGTAATAATAATAATAATAATTATAATAATAATAATAATACTATCATCCTTTTGCTTGACTATAGGTGCATTCTAGCCTTGGTGATAATTCTGATAATTCTTCGTTTGATGGTATAATTAATTTCTGATTAATGTCATTAATGTTAGAGCATTCAAGGCAGAATATTGATCAAGGGCCGCTTGACGGAGACCTTTTGAACTTCTGCAGACCCCAGAACATCCACACAATGACCTTTAAGTGATGTTGACCTAATATGACCTACTCATTGTAAGGTAACCTCTGTTTACACACTTTTGTTGAATCAGACAGTTTTTACTGCTGCTCTGTCCGGTGTGTACGAGTTTTTTTACTTCGGACGATGCTTTGCGATTTTTGCCAACATTTTCAAGTGGTCAAGCTGGGTTGTTTTTTTCCTAAATAGTTTACTCCATTGTGTCATGCTTATCTAAAATGGTGTGAAGCGAGCAACACAAGACGAAACCTACCCATGCACACGGAGCGTAGTTGCTAGGTAACAGGTACAGCATGGTTATGTAATTGGCCATGCTTCCAGCTTCCACGTCTTGGTGTTTTTTTTTCTGTTTTTCCTTTTTTCTTTTTTTCTTTCTCATGGGAGTCAGAGCCATTTGAGGAGCCGGGGCTAAGGGGAGGCTTTTCAGCTGCCTCCCCCATCAAACTACCACCGGTGTGGGGGGAGAGATGTCACCTCCTTGGGCCTTTCTGTGCCGTTTTAGTCACGCCTCTAGTATGTGTCTCCAGTGAAGCAATGAAATGGAAATGTATCGCAAGATAGGTCAAGCAGGGATGCTGTGGTGTTACCATGACACAGAAAAGTCATCTGTTATGCAAGGATTAGGAATGATTCATGTTGATTACAAAATATGTATATATATCTATATATACATATAAATATATATAAATATATATATATATATACATATAGATATATATAAATAGATATATATACAAATATATTTATATATAAATGTATTTATATATATACATACAGTATATACAGTATATACAGTATATATATATACATATATATTTATATATCAATTTATTTATATATATATATATATATATGTATATATATATTTAGTTTTATTTTTATTTGATTTTTTTTCCTCATCTCCTCATCTTCCCCCATTTGGTTTTGTGTGTGTTTATTTCAGTACTATTTTACTGTCAACTTCACACATGAAAACCAGAAGGCGCTGGAGTTACGGACGGAGGATGTAAAGGACTGTGATGAATGGGTGGCCTCGATATCACATTCCAGGTAAGGTATCGTGGCATAAACTCACACCAGGCTTTATGATCTGGATAGAGGGTGACCGGTCTCGGACTGAAGCTAATCAGACCTGTAAATCTGTAATTTGTGGTTTGATGCACTGGATTGGAATTTAATGTAAAAGTAAACCGAAATATTTAGATTGTTGTGAAAAAGTACTTAGTTACAGAGTATGTGTGTGTGTGTGTGTGCGTGTGCGTGTGCGTGTGTGTGTGTGTGTGTGTGCGTGTGCGTGTGCGTGTGCGTGTGCGTGTGCGTGTGTGTGTGTGTGTGCGTGTGCGTGTGCGTGTGTGTGTGTGTGCGTGTGCGTGTGCGTGTGCGTGTGTGTGTGTGTGTGTGTGTGTGTGTGTGTGTTTGTTACAGTTTCAGAAACCTGGCCACTGAACATGAGACTCTTACGCAGAAGTACCTTCATCTACTTCAGATTGTGGAGACAGAGAAAACGGTTGCCAAGCAACTTCGTCAACAGATAGAAGATGGGGAAATAGAAATTGAAAGGCTTAAGTCTGAGGTAATAATCACTGTGTTGTGTGTCCGAAATAGTAAGACCTATCAGGAATTTAGGACTTAGAACTCTCTGTCGGAAATAGTAAGTCCTCTTAGTTTAGAATGTACAATTCTCTGTCTGAAAGAAAGACATATGTATTACCAATTTAGAACATACAATTCTCTGTCTGAAATGGTAGTATAATTTCTAGGTAGGTAATTTCTGTGTCTGAAGTCCTATTAGGAAATTATGCAATTCACACACAGTTTACTTTGAATAGATTATTGACAAAGCGCAAGAAAATTGACAATTTCAATGTTAAATGTAAAAACTATCTTTCAAATACCCTCTGGAACTTATTTTCAATATGATGGGAAATATAAGTTTAGCAATCCGTAATTCTCACTACTTGGCTATATCCCATGTATTCCCTGGAAATATTGTACATGTCATACAAGATTTCATATACATGAAATAGGTATAGAAGCAGGCTATGATGATAAAAAAAAAAGAAACAGACGGAGAGGTTTCTCATTTTGTGATGAAACCACAGCGCTGTTTTATTCTGCACTCAGATCAAATAACACTTTTTTACTTTAATGTGCAAATGTGAGGCTGATTGTGAAACAAACTGCTCATGAATATGCATGAGCAACGCTTTTCCATTGCTTCTCCTGCATGAGAAACACAAGGATAATTAACTCTCCTACTCTATCCGAGTCCAATGGTGACACCTCCCTACGAACAGGCAGCTAAAGATTGTATTTATTATTCTGATTTATTTTCATATGGTTCAGATATAGATTTTTTCATTGCCACTTTTGGCAGGGACAGTATGGTAACATCACAAGACTACCTTGACATGCATTCAATTGTAAATGAACAGCACCTGGATGTTGTATTGTAATCTACCATGCAACATTGGCAGATTTCTGGGCTGTTGAAGGACAATGAGAAGATCCAATCTAGCCCCCCGGTGGCTCCCAGCGATGAGGACTCCGAAATCAAGAAGATCAAAAAGGTGAATCAAGGGATTTCCAAAGTCTTGCAATAATAATTCAGATATCGTCCACTTTAGATGCATTATGTCTTATCTATGAGATAATATTAGGTCAACATGTATTATAGTTGTAACCATAACCATTTTAAATTTGAATAATTGTATTTGATGCCAGATCAACAGTTCACAGTACACACACACTCACAGACACACACACACACACACACACACACACACACACTTCTTTCACAATAGAGTATTGATGTTCAATTGTTGTTGCTATTCTTGAGATCTGCTGACTGGCAGTCATGTAAGAAAATATGTCAAAGACTATCAAGCAAGTTCAACACTATACAACATAACACAACACATCTCTCTCTCTCTCTCTCTCTCTCTCTCTCTCTCTCTCTCTCTCTCTCTCTCTCTCTCTCTCTCTCTCTCTCTCTCTCTCTCTCTCTCTCTCTCTCTCTCTCTCTCACTCACTCTCTCTCTTGCTTTCTCTACATGCAGGTGCAGAGCTTCCTGCGGGGCTGGATCTGCCGCAGGAAGTGGAAGACCATCATCCAGGACTACATCCGCTCGCCGCACGCCGAGAGCATGCGGAAGAGGAACCAGGTGGTGTTCAGCATGCTGGACTCGGAGGCCGAGTATGTCCAGCAGCTTCACATCCTGGTGAACAACTTCCTGCGGCCGCTCCGCATGGCCGCCAGCTCCAAGAAGCCGCCAATCACCCACGATGACGTCAGCAGCATCTTCCTCAACAGGTGCGTGGCTTTTTGTGTATTTTTCTGGAACACAGAGAAGGTGTTCCCTCCTCTCAGGGATGGCCAGGAGTGCAATAGGTTCCTAAAATGGGCAGATAGAATGGTAGCATCGACAAGCAACACAAAGGTTAAGTAGCATTAAGGTTGTTACAGAATATAAAATTAGTTCAACAACAATCATGAATGTCAGCTACTCTGGTTATCATATTTGGCACAATAAACGGGTGATGAAAGTCTAAATTTGTACTTGATTTCTTACTACGGCCGGAAGGATAGCTCAGTCTGTTAGGACTTGGCTTGGGAACCGGAAGGTCGCCGGTTCAAGTCCACACCTGGGCACTGCCGAGGTGCCCTTGAGCAAGGCACCAGACCCCTACACGGCTCCCGTATGTGACCAATAAAGAGCAGTAAATCCAAGTTAGATTGGCAAACCGCTATACATTACAATGAAATATATATATCATATCATATATATCATATATCAAATATCATATACATGATACACAACCTGAGTGCACACTCATTGCGCCTTATGAGGGCTTCTCTCAATGTACTATTGTCTATATTATACTGTAAATATATATTGTGAGCAAAGTTTGTAACTAACCCCTTTTCCCTGTACACTGTTTCCATTTGTTTCAGTGAGACCATCATGTTTTTACATCAGATATTTTATCAGGGTCTTAAAGCCAGAATAGCAAGCTGGCCAACGTTAGTTTTGGGTAAGCATGATCATCATTTTATGATTTATTTGTATATGATTGTAAGTAGTCGCAGTTGAAGTCGTTGTTTAGCATTATTAGTAAGTATAATTGTAATTATTTGACAGTGTTATTCCTGTGAGAACATAGACAACAAATTACACACAGGACTACAAATTCCCAGGACACACACAGCAGTGTTGGACTCGATTCCAACTATAATAATAACTTTTGTTCCTGCGTGATTCTGTCCACAGCGGACCTGTTTGACATCCTCCTGCCCATGCTGAACATCTACCAGGAGTTTGTGAGGAACCACCAGTACAGCCTGCAGATCCTGGCCCACTGCAAGCAGAACCGGGACTTTGACAAGCTGCTGAAGCAGTACGAGGCCAAGCCCGACTGCGAGGAAAGAACTCTGGAAACCTTCCTCACCTACCCCATGTTCCAGGCAAGCACATGCGTAGTTATACATATTATGCATGTATTATATTCATACATATGCATCATATTACTATATTACACCATGAAGCCATAACGTATTACTCTACTATACTGACATATTAGAGCATTTAAAGTACAGTAATAATAAAACCAAATACCTGCAAACATCCATAAAAATATAATAATATATATAAAAATACAATTATATCAAAACACTAGCACTAGTTTAGCACTAGGACATTTCGTCAATCATAGCACAATAACCTACACAATACTAACTACAGACGGTATTACAGAAGATACATTATTTTGTGTTGTTTGTGTGTCTTATACCTTTAGTACTGTAGTTCATTGATAGTAAATCATTATTGTTTGGATCAGTACCTTGTTTTGATGTGTGATTTGATGTGTTGATTTGAATTGTGTTAAGAATTGCTGTGAAAGGCATCTTCAGAATGGATCAAAGCCTTTTAGCAGTGGTAAAACAAACAACGGTATTTTAGTCATGCGCGTCTGAGCCAATCCAGCGTAGACACTCTGCAGCAGCTAGCCGACAGGCCACTTTGACCTGATAATGATATTGATCATTTAAACAGATTTTTAAAATTATATTTTAAATCAGAAAATACACGTGAAATGGCCAATCAATGAAAATGCACAAACATAATACGACAAAAAAAAGAAATACAAGAGCGCGTATTTATCCGCCTTGCTGCTGCTCTAAATACCCTAAGAGGCGGCTCTCTTTTTAAGCTCCGTCTCCCGTAATGACTTTATTCTGGCAAGGCATGCAGTTATGCCGCAGTCTGCTCTGCTGGGGCCTACTATAAGCTCTGCTGTGTTGATCATTTTTATATTTTTATTTTGCTGATGACTGTAGACGTTGCTCCCCACGGTGCTCCTACTTCTCATCAAAGTGTGTGCGCACGTATGTGAGAGCGTGCGTGAGTGTGTGCGTCCGTGTGTACGTGTGTACGTGTGTGCGTGTGTGCGTGCGTACGCGTGTGCGTGCGTACGCGTGTGCGCGTGTGCCTGTGTGCGTGTGTGTTTGTGCGCATACGACGTGAGAGCTCGTCGACTGGCTCGCGTGACTCCTCTACCGTCTGCTTCTTCCCAGATCCCCCGCTACATTCTGACTCTTCACGAGCTGTTGGCACACACGCCCCATGAACACATTGAGAGGACCAGTCTGGACTATGCCAAGTCTAAACTGGAGGAGCTCTCCAGGTACAGGAGACACATCTCAGACACCTCCTCCTCCTCCTCCTCCTCCTCCTCCTCCTCCTCCTCCTCCTCCTCCTCCTCCTCCTCCTCTTCCTTCTCCTCCTCCTCCTACTCTGCATACTGAACACAATCATCTGCATATATTCATTCATGAGGATTATCCCTTTATTTAGCTTGTTATGTCCTTGACTGTTACTGTAATAACAATGCAACAATTATTTCAATTTATTCATATTATGACTTTAGTACAAATTTTTCAGCTATTCTCGTCTGAGAGACGCGCTTGTGTGGCAGCGTGGAACTTCTGTGGCGACTCACGTTTTGATCGTATGCTTGGATTGTTCTCCTCGTGAGACACTATGGGTACATCGCTAAATTACCTATTGCTAATAGCGTGAACGTGAATGTTCTCCGTGAAGGATCATGCACGACGAGGTCAGCGAGACGGAGAACATCCGTAAGAACCTGGCCATTGAACGCATGATCATCGAAGGCTGCGAGATCCTCCTGGACACCAGCCAGACGTTTGTCAGACAAGGTGAGTGTTCTTCTCCCGGCACAACATTTAATGCATTATTAATAGGAGCTCCATGTCCGATATATATACCGACCACTTAGATCAAGGATAAAACCGTGCACGTGTGTGTTTGTGTGTGTGTGTGTGTATGTGTGTGTGTGTGTGTGTGTGTGTGTGTGTGTGTGTGTGTGTGTGTGTGTGTGTGTGTGTGTGTGTGTGTGTGTGTGTGTTAAACGAAAATGGTTTTTCCCTGAGCCCAGAGGAGAAAAGTCTTCAGTCTTAAACAGTATCAAACACTGAAGCCTATATCGT
>CM051010.1:4417132-4472132 GCA_027704905.1 Muraenolepis orangiensis | reverse complement strand
AATGACATGTTTACAAGTCATTCAGCGGGTGCTTTTATCCAAAAGAGTGACTTCCATGAATCAGAATAAGAATGCCTTTATTGTCAGTACAACAAAATTGTCTAGCAACCCTCATGAAACTCCTCACTCTTAAAAACTATTGAAAAATAGAAATGATTTAAAAAAACTAAGCTAAACAGATTAAAATTGTGCAACAAATGTCCATATAGTACTGTACATATACACATATTGCGTTGGCCCTATATATGTATATAGTGTGCAGTACGTGTATATATACTGTATATACTAATATATATATACAGTATATATACACGTTTTATACACTGGGATCAAGTGTTTTATTTATGCGTGTCACAACGTGTCAAAACAACACATGGGGTCTCTGGGTCTCTTTGAGCAGGTCGGACTCCAGCCTGTACTGCGACGACGTGGACATCCGCTTCAGCAAGATGATGAACTCCTGCAAGGTGCTGCAGATCCGCTACGCCAGCGTGGAGCGGCTCCTGGAGCGGCTCACCGACCTGCGCTTCCTCTCCATCGACTTCCTCAACACCTTCCTGCACTCCTACCGCGTGTTCACCGCCGCCGACGTGGTGCTGGACAAGCTCATCACCATCTACAAGAAGCCCATCAGCGCCATCCCCGCTCGGTGAGAGAGGCTGGTGACCTCCCGCGCACACACACACGCACGCACGCACACGTGCAACGCACACACACACACACACACACACACATGTGCACACACACACGCACGCACGCACACATGCACGCACACACAAATGTGCACACACACGCACACACATGTGCACACACACACACACACACACATACATGCACACACACACATACATGCACATACACACACGTGCACACACACGCGTGCACACACACACGACGTGCACACACACACACAGACTGTGTTAGTGTGTGGTGTTGCGTGTGTGTGTGGTGTGTGTGTATGTGGGGTGTGTATTTGTGTGTGTGTGCACACACAGCACACATACTTCAACTGTCACACACATATATACACTCATATCTCAAGTAATCAATGCAAACAGACTCTGTGTTGCATGTGTGTGTGTGTGTGTGTGTGTTTATGTGTGCGGGTCTGTGTGTGTGCGTGTGCTTGTGGGTGTTGGTGTGTGTGTGTGTGGGGGTGTACGTATGCTCCATAGGTATAGGATTACTAACCAGAAACCAGTATGTCCACTAGGGTGAGTAAGTCCCAACCACCACCTCCACTGCAGGTCTGTATTAAAGCTGAATAGTGTAGATGGTGGATGGCAATCTCTGATGTTACCCATGGTCTCTAATGACAGCATTACAATACTGGGTTCTATAGATACATGTAGTGGACCTCAGAGGTGCAGTCCTTCAGGACAGATGTCATCTCGACTCAGTTGACAGTAGATTCTAGCTTGTAGACCACAACAATGAGGGAAGACACACAAACAAATAAAGAACAATGGGTGGAACCAATGGAAGGAATCAATTAGCCAATCAATCAATGGAATCTAAGTCTAAAAGAGTGTGTGTGTGTGCATGTGTGTTGGTAGTCAGTGAGAGAATGCAGTAATTGGACGCAGGCGCTCCCGTCTGCTGAGCGGTGTCTCTCTCTCCCCTTCCCTGCAAAGTGATCCTCTGTGTGGAATATCGATGCTGTAGTGTGTTGATGTGGCGGGTCTAACACCAGTCTCCTCAACAAGCGTTGAGAGTGACACAGAGAGAGAGAGAGAGAGAGAGAGAGAGAGAGAGAGAGAGAGAGAGAGAGAGAGAGAGAGAGAGAGAGAGAGAGAGAGAGAGAGAGAGAGAGAGAGAGAGAGAGAGAGAGAGACACACAGCATGAGCGTGACAAAGAGAGTCGTAAGGGAGTGAGCGTGAGAAAGAGCGAGACAGCTCAACACAGAGAGAGATAGCGAGAGATAGCGAGAGAGAGAGAGAGAGATGGCGAGAGACAGCGAGGCATAGTGAGAGATAGTGAGAGGAAGCGAGAGCCGGTCTGCTAACAGAGAGGGAGCTCCCCGCGCCCACGCCCTGCAGCATGCTCTCCTGTGGAGGCCGTGTCACCGCCGGCCCCCTCCGTTGTGCCGACGGCGGCCCGGCACCGGCGATATCGCTCGCTGGGCTATTTATGGGTGGCGGTGAGGTCGCCAGGAGGGTGGCGGTGAGTGGGAGAGGCTTTCGTGCAACACTGCGGTCTGCGTCGTCTCCTCTCTACCGAAAGGCCAACCGCGGCTGCGAAAGGCACTTTCCCAGTTGCGGTGGGCACGATGAATTATTCACACTGCATTGTATGTTAAGCAGTGCTTCAGTGAGGCGTGGGACACTATCACGTATATAGCCGGTATCTCACAGCCACTGGTAGTGGGTGGGGTGTCCTACCCCCCCCCCCCCCCCCCCTACCCCTCACCCCTTGTAGAGCACTTCTTGACAGCAAAGTATTTGAATTAATGTAGTAAATGAATTAGTAGTAAAGTAAAGCAGGTTATACAATTTGTGAGTTTATTATATGGATACATTTACCCGCAACAAAGTATTGTTCTTCTTCTTATGTAATTTTGTTTATATTATTATTATTAGAATTATTGTTTGTCTTCCTGTCCTGCAGGTCCCTGGAGTTGTTCTTCGCCAGCAGTCAGAACAACAAACTCCTGTACGGAGAGCCCCCCAAGTCCCCCAGAGCCAGCCGCAAGTTCTCCTCGCCACCGCCGCTGGCCATCACCAAGAACTCATCCTCCCCGAACCGCCGGCGCAAGCTGTCCCTCAACATCCCCATCATCACGGGGGGCAAGGCGCTGGATCTGGCCCCCCTGAGCTGCAGCTCCTCCAACGGCTACACCAGCATGTACTCCACCACGTCCCCCTTCAGCAAGACCAGCCTGGACATAAACAAGCTCTACGTGTCCGGTTCTGCCGCCGCCAAGACCCCCGACGAGGGGGGGGACGGCAAGACGGACAAGCCCGAGGACGCCCCGGCATCCAAACAAGGTGTCTCACGCACGCACGGCTGCCTGCTATGGTTTGAGATGCGATAAAGGCTTAGTACAGTATAGAGTACTTAGACTAAGTGCGATAGTATTAAAATGTTTAGAATGTTTAGAATAAATAGTACATATTCATATCATTATTACATTCAGAATACTAGAGGGCATTCTAGTATAGTAGAGCGCATATCTCCGCCACACCAAAAAGTCCCCTGGATCCGGATCTGCGTCAAAATCGAATCAACTGTTCCTTGGCCCATAAGTAATCTAACCACCAAGGTTTTAGGCTGGTTTCTCCAATGCCATACATAACTTGTTGTTGTGAGTTGTCTTGCTAACAGACTAACAGACAGGGGCGAAAAACATGACCTCCTCCTATCTTCGATAGCAGAGGTTATAATGCATACGATTCAGAACCCCACTCCAATAGTGAAAATAGGCAAAATAGTGTGAATTCAGATATCACAGGCAGGACACAAGAACAGGAGACTCTAGATAACGGCGTGCATTCAAACATATACGTTACACTGTAAAACAGCCAATTGATAGCGTCATTATGGTAGCTCATCGATTGGGTTTCACTGTGCAGATCTGTCCGTGCGGGAGGAGAGCGACGCCGAGCAGCACCAGAGTGACGAGGGCGACCCGGAGACCTCTCCCGTCAAGTCACCCACCACCCCGAAAAACGTCAGGGGCAAAAACTCCTCCGGTACGTGGCGCTCCGCACAGACGCACCCAGGCGAGGCTTTGGTCCTGCTTTCTGCTTTCAGAGTTTCGGCAGCACACATAAGCAATGCCATGTGTTTTATTTCATGGGGTGGGTGCTGAGGGTAATGCTAATGATTGAGATGCAGTTTGACCAATACTTGTGTGAAGGGCTTAAGTTGTAGCCTACATGACCGACCAATGGTGGCATGAGAGAAGGCGGGACATACCAAAAAATGGCCAGTAAGTAAGGCTACTGTAGGAAGCAAAAGCTGAATCCCAGAACATTTTTGGCGATTTACAAATCCCGGCCGGACACACTTTTAAGGTCCCAAAAAGAGGACATGTCCGGGAATATTGTATAATTAATATATAGGTTATGTTTATAGGAAAGGCACTATAGATGCAGTTTTTGGATCTATCATTCTGCTCCAGAAAGTGTTGAATTTGAATGATCTAGTCTTTGTTTGGCGTTTAATAATTACTACTGGAAACTACATTGAGTTTCCCATGTCGACTTTCCTTCAAATGATCTGTGACTTACAAAGCCACTGGGTATTTTTGAACACAGGACTGTTGCCATGTATTGGTATGAATTGCCCAGACATGTAAATCAGTTTGCGTCTCACACAGGACACCTATTTTTAGTGTCTCATGAGTTGCTCTGTGCACAGCAGACTGCAGAGGATTCTGTTGATTCCTCTGTTATGCTTCTATTTGGTAGCTATATTTAGCATCAGCCATCTTGAATAAGGCTCTCATAGCGACAGCGCTTTAGAGCAAAGTGAGGCTATAGCACCTACTGCTGGAGTCGTGAGGGAAGTACGAGATCTTCCACGCGTTGGTCCAATGACGTTTACCTGAGGGAAAAAAATAAGTGATAAATACGTGACACGTGATTAATATACTGCTGAAATCTGAAATCCTTAATTTCACATTTTGCCACGGTGATACCAGGAAGGTGGCAGGGGGGGAGATACGTTTGCCAAGCCGAAGCCGCAGAAGTTTAAATCGACACACGACAGCAATAGTGCACTTGCCTTGCAACCACACTGAATAATAAAAAAAAAAGGATTTATCTTGAGCCAAAGTTCATAACTGATGGAATGCTGTGCTCTGCCTTACAGAGTTCTCTCTGTTCTCCTACAACAACGGCACAGTCATGTCTTCGTGTCGGGAGCTGGACAGCAATCGCAGCGCCGTGTCGGCGGCCTCCGCCTTCGCCATCGCTACGGCAGGAGCGAACGAGGGGACGCCGACCAAGGAGAAGTACCGCCGCATGTCCATAGCCAGCACGGGTAAACCACACGCTACCGCGCTGCTTCACCAACTGTTTCTGCAGGGCCCCCGTTTGTAGATTAAAAAAACATTGCACCCCCCCCCCCCCACACACACACACCACACACACACACCACCACACACCCCCCCACACACACACACACACACACACCACACACACACACACACACACACACACACACACACAACTACATGCACTCACATAAAGACGCCTTCAAACACACCCTTTGCTTGCACACTCCTATATTATTTATTTAAAACATTGTCTGTAATTAATACAGAACAGAACTGCAACGACAAATCATATTTTTAGCCCCCCCCCCCCTTCATAACTCCTCCCCCCCCCCCCCCTAGCATGATAATCATATTAAATATATATCATAACCTAGTATAATATTCATAGCTTGGACCCACAGCATTTCAATAAAGAAAACCAAGTATATATCTATATATAGATATATATGCGTATAGGAATATATATGTCCTATTTGTTTAATGTAACGTGTGCTGTTGTTTTAAGGTTTCCCATCAGATCAACGTAACGGAGACAAGGAGTTTGTGATCAGAAGAGCCGCAACGAACAGAGTCCTGAATGTCCTCAGGCACTGGGTGTCCAAACATTCTCCGGTAACTTATCTCGGTCTGCGCCACACGTTAGGTTTAAAGAGACAGTAATTGTTGCGCTTTAGTACTAGCTAAAAACTAGCTTCAGTTGTTGACGATGTGATTCGCAACATGTATTTATAAATGTTGCAGTGAACGCAAAAATGGAATAGCCATTTGGTCATGAAAGTCTCATGAAAACGTTCAAAATTGAGTAAAAAAAACATGAAATGCTGAATGTTGCTTCTGTGTGTGTGTGTGTCTTTAATCCTCCAGGACTTTGAGAACAACAATGAGTTAAAATCAAAGGTTATTACTTTCCTGGAGGAAGTGTTGCATGACCCAGAGCTGTTGACCCAGGAAAGAAAAGCTGCTGCCAATATCATCAGGTATCAATAGTATTGACATTAGCATCAATGTGTATTGATTCAAGTCACTTATCAAGTAGCATTATCGATTTCAACGTGACTCAAAATGTTCACCTTTCCCCGTTTCATTGCGTACCAGAACTCTGACTCAGGAAGACCCGGGTGACAATCAGATCAACCTAGAAGAGGTGATCCGGCTGGTGAGTAAATAAAAATAAAGGTTATTTTTTATCAAATGCTATACGCGTGTACAGAACACTCAAAGCTGAGTTGGGGGTCATTTGCCGCGTCCGTATAGGCGGAGGAAGGAGGAAAGGCCGAACCCTTCGAGAATCTCTCTGCCCTGGAGATAGCTGAGCAGCTCACGCTACTGGACCACCTGGTCTTCAAGGTCATCCCGTATGAGTGAGTGTCCCCGTCAGCCCTCCTCCATGTGCCTGTGGCCAATAAATACTTAATACAACACAAACACAAACAGATCCAGCTACTCAGCTGGGTTTTTTTTGTCACTCTCTCTTTGTAGAGAGTTCTTTGGACAGGGATGGATGAAGAACGACAAAAATGAGAAGACGCCGTACATCATGAAAACTACAAAGCATTTCAATGATGTGAGTTTTCAATTAGGAAACAAAAATGACACTGATTTAAAAATCTTTTTTATGATGATAATTGAATAATGATGCGATGGTGTTGGCAATGATGACAAAGATTATGGTGGGGATGATACTGATAATGACGATTATGGTGATGCTGACGATTATTATTTGGATTATGATTATTATTATAAATATCATATGGCTGTCGCGTTTAAACTTGTCCTATGTCTCTTGCCGTTGCAAAGATAAGCAACCTGATCGCCACGGAGATCCTGCTCTGCGATGACGTTGTGACGCGAGTGTTGGCGATAGAGAGGTGGGTGGCGGTGGCCGACATCTGCCGCTGTCTGCACAACTACAACGCTGTCCTGGAGATCACCTCCTCCCTGAACCGAAGCTCCGTCTTCAGGCTCAAGAAGACCTGGCTCAAGGTCTCCAAGCAGGTACGCCACATGGGTGTGGAGTGTGTGTGTGTGTGGTTGGTGGTTGGTTGAAGCAGCCACCACCTGGCCTGAGTTCCAGGGATTACTCTATGGCCGGTGAGGCTGCATTGTTAATCAAGGCCCACAGGTTAAAACAGCCACAACCACACACACACTTTCGCATGTACCATCTGCTCTGTTCACAATTATTTAAACTCGTAAGCAATAAACCGGATTCCTCGTCACCCTGTGTCCTTGTCTTCGGGAGGAGCCCTCAAGAAGCCATGTTAATGGCTAATGGCTGCGTTGTCTGCTACAGGGTGCTAATTGAGGGTTGAAATGTTTTCATGTTTTTAAAACACTTAAAACACTTATGTCTTGTATACATACTGTATCTGTCTTGCCATATCTTTATTCATGAGTCTGCTGCACTACTGGCACTTTGAAATGCTTTTTGCACAATTAACCATATGTATGCTGTATCATCCATCACTCACTTTATTGTTATTTTTATTGTGTATAGTATGTTATAGTGTTGTTAAGTACATAGTATAGTATATAGTGTTGTTTGTAGTATATGGTATAGCATATTGTAGGTAGTATATAGTGTTGTTTATAGTATAGTATTTTTTAGGATAGTATAGTATTGCAGTGGAAATTCATACTGCGGGGAGTAAGCATTCCATTGTACTTTGTGTCGCAAATGGCAAAGAGAACATTTTTGAATCTTAAGCATATTCATTATTGAAACAATTAATGAATCAAACAATGATTATGAATGAATAGTGAATGTGTGATTTAGAATGAACTTTTCGACGTGTTCCTTTAGACGAAGGCTGTGATCGACAAGCTCCAGAAGCTGGTTTCCTCTGAGGGGAGGTTCAAAAACCTGCGGGAGGCTTTGAAAAAGTGAGTTTTTCCGGTGCATTGGCGATGGATCAGCACAAAACTGAATGGATAAAGTCAACAAGTGTTTTTTGTACAGTTTATTTGGTGTTCATTATATATACCCTCTTCTTTGCAGCTGCGATCCACCCTGCGTCCCATACCTGGGGATGTACCTGACTGATCTGGCATTCATCGAAGAGGGCACACCAAACTACACAGAGGATAGCCTGGTGAACTTTTCCAAGATGAGAATGGTGAGATGTTTACCGGGAATATTTCACCGGCCGCTGTACATTACATATTGAAATACTGTAGACGTTTTTTGGGTTACAACACTGCCTTTGCTTACTTCTCAGATTTCCCACATCATCAGAGAAATACGACAGTTTCAGCAAACCGCGTACAAGATCGATCATCAACCAAAGGTGAAGTCAATTTACGTTTACATGTAGTCATTTTTTTTAGTGACGCTGAAGTGAAGCGGAGAACAATCAGAAAAGTATGCAATGAAGAAAAAAGTGCCGCATGAATAGGTTTCTGAAAACTGGCAACTGGCTAATAGCTGTAGAAATCACCACACAAATATGTAACATAACGTAGAGATACAGCGTGCGTTCTCTCTGTGTCCCAACAAAGTTGTTCTAAATTCAACACAACTTATTACAACAATGCAGCAAGTGTACAGGTCAGCTGTTGGGAGTACACAGAGGTCATCGTATGGCGGATATGTCTTTATTTTGTATTTTGTCCGTCATGTAGGCAGCACAGTATCTGCTGGACAAGAGTTCTGTGCTGGACGAAGAGAGCATGTATGAAGCCTCACTCAGAATTGAGCCCAAAGTCTCCAACTGATGGCATTATTTTCATTGTTAATAAAGTCAACATCAATACATAAACGTAAACACAAACTTTTGTAAAGATGCGTATGCCGAAAAAAAAAAAAAAAAAAAAAGATTTGTTCCTCTGTATAAAAGAAAATATGTTTGGAATTGTTTTGACTCATTAACATAGAGTATGTTTTGTACGTTTGTTGTTTGTTTGGCACAATAACAGAGGTCACTCTATTTGTACACAGCCTAGTGACCAATGACATTATTCTGCATTGTTTCATACCGTGTCAAATCTCTGCACTCTGAATACTTATGCTAAATTCTGTGTTTTGTGAGTGGTTGTTATCTATGCTTGATGTTTAACGATGATTCAGTTACTCTGCAACTAATGTAGCATTATAAAATATAACTGTATTAAATCAGGTAAAGCAGCACAGAGAATTTTACAGTGGGAGTTGGCGACAATATATTTCAAGCATAGTTATTCTTATTACGGTATTGCAAAACCACAATAAAGGGGTATTTATATCAGTACATGAAAGCCCACTATTATTTCTTTATCATACAGTTATACCTGGTGTCAGATTAAATTAAGTTCTCTCCATCTAGATAAATTCATAAATAATCCGACACAACCCTCTAAAGGGTGTGTACTTCAAATAGGCAATAATAAAAACAGGATCTTATTTGTGTTTATGGTTGGTAAAGCAAACAAGCAGAAACTACTGCTATACACACACAACATGATAGCATGACATTATAAATGTATAATGTTTTTAAAGCAGGGCAAAACCCTAAAATGTCTGCTTCATCCCATTGAGTTCAGATGTTATGTGTTGTTGTGAAATGTTTACAATGGCATCAAGTCACTCACATTTACTCTGACAGAGCAATATTTAACTCACAATGATCTCCCCTCCCCCTCATGTTAGTGCCACATAGAAGTCTTCTGTCATTTAAATGACATTTTAAAGGGGCCATTCCAGGGTGTTTCATCCTCCTTTAAACATATTTTATCATATTATTAGATTTGGAAATTTAACACACAGCTAATGAACAAACCCTTGTCCAAGAAGGAAGGAAAGAAATAAAGACAGAAAGAAAGAAAGAGCATAAGAACGAGTGAAACAGAATGAAAGCAGTCCAATGGCAATACATCAGGTTTGGTGGTTTTCCCGAGAAAAAGGTTGTTGCTCTTTTATAATGAAGACAATCTGTTGTTTCTTTTTTTGTCATTCCAGTATTTGTGGAACATGACTGTATATCACTCTGTTAAATGTATTTTTGTTTAACAATACTATATGCGAATGATTTCTGCCTGCAGCATTAAAAACACTATTTTTGTAGTAAAAAGAGGGACCTCTCTTTATATGAAAAAAATGGGAGAATTTTGTATTTTTACTCAAGATACAAAATGGTGCTTTACATTTTGTACTTGCAACCCCTGCATATTTCTCAGTGTGGAACAGTGTAATACCTTGAAGGAAATATTGTATCTCCAGCTTGAAAAAAAAAAAAAATGCTACAGCCGTGTGATCTTGAAACCACCAGTTATGACATGAATTTAAAGTGTTTTCCATTGATACTGTAATCCTGTCTATGATCACCCTTTAGCAGGAATATAGTAATGTAGTGCTTATTCTGTGAATATATGTATGTCATCTTACAATTTTTTTGTACAGAATATTGACGCTCATGTGGCGGCATGCAACACCTTTACACACACACACACACACACACACACACACACCACACACACACACACACACACACACACACACACACACACACACACACACACACACACACACACGTGTGTGTTACTCATGTAAAAACTCACATACCCAAAGTATATAAACTCACGTTCACAAAGTATATAAATAAACATGTTTGCTGTTAGCAATACACCGTAGTATGAAAATTATATTTCAATCCTTACATCCAGAGCTTAATAACTATATTCAATTTTGTATATTATTAATAATAATAATAATAATAATCATAATAATAATAATATATAAATACATATATAGATAAAATAGTTTCCCGTTTCGACAAATAAATAAATTCTATCTCTATCTCAAGTGTTTTTGTAGTTTAACCATTTGTAGAGTAGAGTAGAGTGACCAAAAACACAATAAGAACAAAATAACAAAATAGGACGAAAAAGCCCAAGTAGCCCATGTAAAATATTTAGTTTCTATATTTTTACATTCTTGTTTCTGCCTGAATCAGTGCTGAGGTTTTGAGGCTCATCTCTTTACACTTACCTAACAATTGATAATGGACGTTTGTATTCATATAACTTGGGGGCTACAGTTTTACAGTTTCAAAACTATTTCCCAAGATCCTTTAGTTTTACATTATAGAGGACTGCCCACTTTTCAGAAAACCTTGGAGTGAGATATGATGGAGGTTTTGCAAATTATTGTACTTATTACTGTATTATTATTATTATTATTATTATTATTATCATTATTATTATTAGCAAGGTAATCTTCCATAGGCGAATAAGTCAGACTACCTAACGTATATATAATATATATATATATAATATATATATATATATATATATAACTCAAATAAATAATGACATGTCCACACTCCAACATAGTAGGTGGCGGTAATGCATCTACACATTGCTGGAGTGGATTTCGCAACAACAACAAAAAAACGAAGAAGAAGCGTCCATGTTCCCTAACTGGGCGCAAAATACGGAAATGGAGTAAACATAAGACCGAACATGTGGTGGACGAGTAATTGTAAAATGTCTTTCTTTAACAGCTTCTGCAATGTACGCCTCACGTTATCTTGAGCGGGAGTAGTTGACTGAGCAAGGTACATTCGGGATGTGTCCAGACATGTAGCTGTCTTTGTTGGAAGTACATCTCAACAATGGCCGGTCTTCCGCAAAATAATTTGAAGGAGCAACTTGCGAGACATTGCAACGCTGCCCAGGGCAAGTTGTCGGTGGCCAAACCTAAAGCTGGGTGAGTATTAGCGCCATTCAACGTGGCACAATGTTTACACGTATTTTAGTGACAATGTTTATACTGGAGTTGTTGTTATGCTAGCCAATGCAGCGCTCAATTGTGCTGTATTTAAAAATTCTATATTATATTATATATATATATATATATATATATATATTATATTTATTTATTTATATATATATTATATATATATATATATATATATATATATATATAAATTCTATGTTATATATATTAGGCCATCCAATCTCTGTACTCAATCTCTGTGCAAGAGCTGTGATTCTCGGGAGTAAGTCAGTTCCTGTTCCTGGGCTGCGGTGTCATCCATCCTGTTTGTTATTTTCATGGACAGGATGTACGCACCGTTATAACCAAAAGAGAGCTGAGCCAGAAGGCAAGATGGATGGATGAGTGGTTGGATATATATTATGATATATTATATTGGCTTGTTAACATAATGGGGTTTTTAATTCGAAAGCATTGTGTTACTCCCAGCACTGTTGTATTATACTGTCTAAAACCCTATTGCAGTTTACAGTATGTGTTTGTACAGTATCTATTTGTAAGGAAGCTCGGCTCGCTGTTATATCAACTGATAGTGCCCCCTCCTTTCACAGGACCTTCTCTTTTAAAAAGAAGTCTACTTCGGGTACTACTTCTAATTCTCCCAGCGTCACGGAGAGCAAGCCGCCTTCAACAGTCACCGAAATCATTCCTGGCACCCCTCAAGACAAGCCTTCCACTGGCAATGGCAGCAACCAAGTGGACCCGGGCACGTCTTTTTCATTCCCAGTAGACGACTGGGATGACTTCGATGACTTTGAAACCCCTGTCAAAGGGAAAAGCAGCGAGAAGTCATTTGCCAATACAGACGGGGAACTGAACAAAACATCCCACAAAGATGCTAAATGTAGCAGCAGCAGCAGCACAGAACAGTCCAGAGCTACAACAAGTTCAGAGCACAATGTGTCGAGGGAAACTAACAGCCCTGATCTTTGGGGGCCAGAGGATTCACCGGTCAAAATGACCCGAAGACGACACAAAACCCTCGTTGTGAGTGATGAGGAAGAGGAGAGCATTAAAGAGGTTAAACCTTTTCAAGAACCGGAGGGTAATTATTATCATATCGGCTGTTTTTCTATTTATTCTTCTTGTCAGGCTCCTATATTTTTGTTGTTGTTGTTGTGGTTATAAGCAATGTTTAAGCATAACCAATGGTTTATTATTATTATTATTATTATTATTCGTGCAGGTGATCAGCCTGAATGGATCCAGGATGATGAGTCTGAACTTCACAATGAATTCATTCCTCCTTCTCCTGGTGCTCAGGAGACAATGGGTAAAAGGTACATTTTTATAGAAATATATCATTCATACATTGTTTATATTCTGCCACGATCACTTACAGTTTAGTCAGTGAATATTGTATGTTATGAGCTTGGTTTTCTTCCATTTTGTGACTTTCTTTAACACTTTAACACTATCAATAAGGCAAATGGATATCGTGCTTATTCAATTTCAATTTGGATAAAATAAGTGAGTCAAAGAAACATAGCCAATAGTGTTGTTATCCTCAAGACTTTAAAGATAGGTCAATTGTCACTCGTACTGAAATCATGACATTTACATTCTATTAATTGTGTTTTAAAATAGAGTGAAAAGAGCCGATTGGAAAATCCAAGACAGCCCTGCAAATACGAAAGAGTTGGCCACAACATCACATACAGTTTCAAAATCCCAACCGAAAGAAGACACTGGTACGTTGTTATATATATTTTAAATCTTACTTAAGGTAACGGAATTATTAAGTAATTATTATTAATTATTAACGGAAACTGCTGTCTGTCGTCGGGTATTGCACATACGATTTTCACCCATTGCTTATACTTGTATAACTTTGTTGTTGTGACAATAAACTTGACTTGACTTGGAATGTATGTCTGCAAGAAATAATTATCTTTCTGCCTTATAGATACCCAGAAAGACACAGAAGTCATGAGCATTATGCATACAATTTGCATGCTGGTTGACTGCATCCCAGAGCATGAACTGATAGGCCTTTCCTGTGGAACTGAACTTCTACTAAACAGGGCTCTCAGGTATGTACATTTGAACATGAAGTTTAGTTCCTGAATGCTGTTCCGCTAGAAGTGTGTGTCTCTTATGTCACTTTCTTTCTCTTCTAGAAAGAGGATTCTTGCAATTGGAAAGGTCTCCAAAATTAGGCTCCAGCAGCCCGAAAGTACTGTGATATTGGAGCCCAGCTTACAACATAATACTTATGCTTGTAACACTCCCAGCACAACGCCTTTCCCCACTCCCCTTCCCGTGTCCTCCAAGAAACCGATTCCCTTCAAGAGATCTTCGGTCTTCTCCATGGACCGTAGTGACGCTTTATTTGACGACTCTGACTGCTATATCAACACTTTTCAGTCTCCTTGTGTTCCTGAGAAACTCCGCGTTCCTGCTAAGACCCCGTTCCCAAAAGTCCATGGGACATTTGGAAGCCAGAGTATCCGTGATTCCGTTCTAATTGACAGCCCCTCCAACGAATCCCTTGCTCTTTCTAAAAACAGAAGTGCGTGCCTGGACAGTTCGGATCTCTTCTACTCGCCCAAGAGGCCAGCTGCTGATGTGGCGAGGAGTAGTAGTATTAGCAGGGCTAAACACCCGGGCGCTACCAACACGGCATCAAACTCCGACACCAAGGATTCTTTCGTTGATGACTTTGACATAGATGATTTTGATGAAATGGATATACCCGATTACTTTGACGAACCCCAGAGTTCCTCGGTGGAAAGTCCTAGAAGTGTGCCCAAACTCGGCAACTCTTCGCTACAAAGACAAGTGAATAATACTCCTATCTCTGCACCCAAGCCCAAGATAATTTCACCAGGCAAGTTTGACCGTGTGTGGGTGGGTGACAGGCACATTTTGTGATCGCATTTTATTGATTACAGATTTATTATCTTTTGCTCATTGTTACAGAGCCCACTTACCGAAACCCTGCACATGACCGCTTCAGAGGCTTCACCTTCCCCCACTCGCCAGAGATGATGAAGATCTTCCACAAGCGTTTTGGTCTTCATCAGTTTCGGTTCAATCAACTTGAAGCAATTAATGCCACCATGTTACGAGAGGATACCTTTGTTCTGATGCCCACCGGTTGGTACCGCTTCACTCTGCACGATCCAACACAAACACATGGAGACCAGTGTAGACACAATGACACACAGCTCTCCTAATGACAACCTTTCTGTGGGTCAGGTGGTGGTAAAAGCCTGTGTTACCAGCTACCTGCCTGCGTGTCCCCTGGAGTCACGATTGTGATCTCCCCACTCAAGTCCCTCATCGTGGACCAGATCCAGAAGCTCACTACACTGGATGTAAGTCAAGTCAAGTCAAGTCAAGTCAAGTCAAGTTTATTGTCACTTCACAGTTTACAGTTTAGTATAAAGCAGTGATGTGAAATTCTTGTGTGCAATACCCGACGACAGACAGCAGTTATAGAATAAGATCAAATAAAAATAGATAAAAATAGAATAAAAAATAGAATAAAAAATAGAATAAGGAATATAAATATATATATAAATCAATGTAATAAAATATACATTGTTATATGTTATACGCCCTTGTTCAGCAGCCTGATGGCCTGACTGTGGAAGCTATCTCTAAGCCTATTTGTACGACACTTGATACTGCGGTATCGCCTGCCTGACGGTAATAGTGAGTAAAGTGATGCCCATACTACGCTTACTCAGTTTGGTTGAAAGTGGAATAGGTTTTTATGCACCCACAAAGTTGGCTGTGTATGAAATGTGCCATTTTTGGGGTGGGTTTGGCTCTTCTTATTCAGATTCCAGCCACGAGTCTCTCCGGGGAAAAGAGTGAGAGCGAAGCAGGGAGGATCTACATGCAGATGTCCAAGAAGGATCCCATCATCAAACTGCTCTACGTCACCCCCGAGAAGGTAGAGCGTGCCTAGCCGACAGAGTGCAAGACATGCTGCCGATTGGCTACAACTGTATTCATGTATGAATTGAGGCATTGACCTGGTGGGCTTGTGCTCTTCTCCAGTTGAGCGCCAGTAATCGGCTGGTCAGTGCTCTGCAGAACCTGTTTGAGCGAGGCCTTCTAGCTCGGTTCATTATCGACGAGGCCCACTGCGTCAGTCAGGTGTGTTGAGTCTTAACGCTACCCTGTACTAGGTGGTGGTGGTGGCAACACTGTGTGGTTCAGGCATAACTGCTTTTTCTATGCTGGCAAATTGGTTAACCCATGTCCCCTTGTCGCTCATCAGTGGGGCCACGACTTCCGGCCGGACTACAAGAAGTTGCACGAGCTGCGGCAGAAATTCCCCGGAGTGCCAATCATGGCGCTGACGGCCACCGCCACGCCACGTGTCCAGAAGGACATCCTCAACCAGCTGCAGATGATCACGCCTCAGCTGTAGGTGTTCCAGCGGCCATTTCCGCCCGCTGTGTCTGAACCATGCTGCTCATTGTGTCTGCTTGTTGATTGTGTTTATAATTTTTTTTTAACTTGTTTTACACAACGGCATTCTATTTATGATTGGCCTGATTCGCAGGTTCACCATGAGCTTCAACCGAACAAACCTAAAGTACTCTGTGCTGCCCAAGAAACCCAAGAAAGTGGATGAGGACTGCATAACCTGGATCAAGAAGCACTATCCCCGTAAGGCTGTCCACACGTTTCTCGGGCCAGGATGAGAACTGAAAACATGTTATTGTGCACGTTTTGCGGTTTCCATCATAATTCACTGTGGCTGGACTTCAGTCCTCCGTGCCACTTCTCCACGCTGATATTGTTTTCATCACTACCACGCTTAACGTATCACAGGTGATTCGGGCATCGTGTACTGCCTGTCCCGAAAAGACTGCGACACCATGGCAGAGAGCCTGCAGAAGGCGGGCCTGCTGGCGCTGTCGTACCATGCAGGGCTCCGTGACGGAGACAGAGAGTACGTGCAGACCAAGTGGATCAATCAGGATGGCTGCCAGGTAGCGTCCTTTACCTTTCTCTTGTGAAGCTAAAGATGAGCATGGTGCGGTTCACTTGGTTTGCGTTCAAAATGTCCGGTCTAGCGATGGCACTAACATGTCCACGGTCGGCGGTTCGATTCCCACTGGGGCCACCCATGTTGAGAATGTTTGTACTCATAATGTAAGTAGGGGGTTAGATATCTTGCTAACGGATGTATCTAATTGCTGCAGAGTTCATAACCTTTTGGCCCAGAGTCAAACAACCCAGCCACCTTTCTGTTCATAAATGTGCTGCAAGTGGCTTTTGAGAAATGGTGGTCTAAATGGTACCATATCGGCAGGTCATCTGTGCCACCATAGCCTTTGGCATGGGTATCGACAAGCCGGACGTGCGCTATGTGATCCACGCCAGTCTGCCCAAGTCTGTGGAGGGCTACTACCAGGAGTCGGGGCGCGCCGGCCGAGACGGGGATGTCTCCCACTGCATCCTGTTCTACTCCTATTGCGATGTAGTCCGCATCAAGAGAATCATGGCCTGTGCGTCTTGCTCCATATTCATAGTTTATTCATTCATAGTTCTCTTTCAATGTGGCAAAACAAAAACAAAAAATTTGACGGTGTACTGATTTTTGTCATTTTTGTCACGCTATTCAAGTGGTTTTGTTTCTACCGTTTGTTAACAGTGGATAAAGTTGGGGATAGACAAACCAAGGCGACGCATTCCAACAACCTACACAGCATGGTTCATTTCTGCGAGAACTTGATGGACTGCAGGAGAATCCAGCTGCTTGCTTACTTTGGTGAGCTCAAGTTCAATGCCAGCTTTTGTAAGGACCACCCAGATGTCATCTGTGACAACTGCGCCAAACCCAATGTAAGCAAACCCGTTTCCTTTTGTGTTGACCTCGTATACCAGTTTGTCTGTGTCAATACTGAATCGGTATGGTTCTTTCCTGTGTGCCACAGCAATACAAGGTGAGGAATGTCACGGAGGACGCCAAGAAGATTGTGAAGTTTGTCCAGGATAATTGTGAGAAAGTGGGGGCGAGGTATGGCAGGAAGCCCCAGCAGACCAGGCTGACTCTGATCATGCTTGTGGACATCTTCCTTGGTAAATACGACACACTGCTTACGATTTACAAGTGCATTGAAAAAGTCAGTGTTTGAAGTCAGTGTTTTTGAGAGTTGAGCACAGTCTACCCCTAGATGCTCATTAACAACAATGTAGCTTAAACAATTTCACTGCAAGTTGGTAAATAGCAACACATATATAAATGGCATGGGGAGTTGCCCATTGAGTTTCCCCTAAATTGTCATCTGTCAGGGTCCAAAACTGCCAAGGTCCAGACCGGCATGTTTGGCATCGGAGCGTCCTATTCCAGGCACAACGCCGACCGGCTCTTCAAGAAGATGGTCCTGGACAACGCCCTGATGGAGGACCTCTACATCACCAACAACGGGCAGGCCGTGGCGTACATCTCCGCCGGACCCAAAGCCATCAACATCATGTCTGGAGGCACACAGGTGCAGATCGGTGCCCCTCTCATACACGTACATGACCATAAAGACCAGCCATGTATTGGAGCACATGGTTGACCATTCCTTGCGACCGTCACTCACAGGTGGAGTTCTACGATACAGAGAGCGCCTCCACTATCCGGAAGCATAAGGCCGCCACAACCAAGAACGTTTCCCAGAGGGACGAGATGAGCCACAAGTGTCTCCAGGAGCTGACTGACCTGTGCAAGAGGCTGGGCAAAGTGTTTGGCATCCATTACTTCAATATCTTCTCCACAGCCACACTCAAAAAGATATCCGGTAACTCATTTCTTATTTATTTTAACTCATTTGTAAGCCAACCTTTTAGGATCTTTCATGTTTCCAGACAAACTTCAGGATCATGCGATGCTGGTATCTATTAGTGTTGCTGTCTAACCCGCAAGGCTTTCCTCGTGAACAACAGAGACCATGTCCCCCGACTCCGATGTCCTTCTCCAAATCGACGGCGTGACGGAGGACAAGCTGGAGAAATACGGCGCCGAGGTCATCGAGCTCCTGCAGAAGTACTCAGAGTGGCAGTCATCTGGTGAGAAATTGACCCGAGAGGCTGCGTCACACCAACCGTCCAAATGACAGCATGGATGACCTTGTCTCATATTGTTACCTTAACCCTGTTCCAACCGCCATCCCCCTTCCCCCTCCCCCCGCACAGTGGAGGAACCGGTGGAGGCCCCATCAGACTCCGGCGGGTGGATAGACATGTCGCGTGGCCACCAGGGCGAAGACGAAGATGCCCACCAGTCCTCCACCTACTTTGGCAAGCAAGGAGGCCACGGGCAGAAGAGGAAGAAGAGCCCATTCTTCATGCTCGCCAAGAAGAAGAAGGGATATGCCAGCAAGAGCTCTAATGGGTCTGTATGGTCAGGGAGAGGGAGGGTTCTTTCTGTATGGTGATTAGTATATTGTGATATGTATCGATCTTTATTCAAATGTTAAATTACCCATCGGTATAGCAATACATTTTTCCTTATCTACATTTTTTCATATCTTTCCTTATCTCTCATATGGAAATATAGTGCAGTATCTGGCCTATTGTTTTGGAAGTGTGATTTTTTTTTTTTTTGATTTGTTGAATCTTTGTTTTGGTGTAGTCGTGGCAACGGTGGCAACAGGTCGTGGTCGTCCAACTCCCAGTCGGCAGGACGTGGAGCGGGGAGCACGGCGTCGGCAGGCGCTGCTTCCACCGGCCGAAGACCCGGCTTTTTGGCCATCCCTACTCCGCAGACCAACCAACGACCCTTCCTCAAACCGGCCTATTCAAATATGTAATGTTTCACAAGACTTAAAATTGTCGCATGTCTTAATGTTGTCTGTTGTTTTTGGCTGTAGCTGCTTTTGTACATTTTTTGTCAACTGTATTGCCTTTCAAATAAAGTACCGTATTGACCCGAATATAAGACGACCCCTCTTTTCAAGACTCATTTTTGGAAAAAATAAAATATATATTTTCTTTATAAAAAAATATTTTTTATAAAGAAAATAATGATATCACACATTGTGTTCAAATTTGCCTAACTTGGCAAACAAAAACAAAACAGGCTAGATTGCAATGAAACAGTAGTGCAATAAAACGGTAGTGCAATAAAACAGAACATCAGTCTATTGGTCACATCACGTCTTCTCATCCAGCTCGTCTTCTACATCGCTGGTTGTTCCTCTCACTCCCGCTATCGTCACTCACGGTGTCTGCTCCCCGTCTCCTCACACATCACGTCATCCTCGCTGCCATCCATGGCATTTGATACGCAGCATTTCTTAAACCCATTAATGCTTTCTGGGGAAACGTCAGCCCATGCTTGCAATATCCATTCACAGAGCAAACGTACTGCAGGCTTTTGGATGTTTCCAGACGGTGTCAGCGCGTGTTGTCCCATCTGCGAGGCGCGTTAACATGACCGTTACTCGGCTCTTCTCGTTTCCAGTAGATCAGTCGATCACTGATTTGTCGCCTTTCTTATGCACAGTGACGGATGTTGGCATGTCAAAATACACAGGCGTTTGATCAGCATTGCCCATCTGATCAAGGGGGTATGAGTGCTTCTTCCTTAACTTGATCACATATCGCTGATAAGACAGTAGCTTCTCTCTGAAGTCTGCGGGCAGGCGCTGGGCTTGTCCTGCGTCGCAATGACAGGTGTTTGATGTCTCTGCTTCGTTTATCACCATTATCTTAAAATTGGCATCGTAACTTCGTCTCTCCTGTTTATTAACTTGCCCTACTTTTGAGCCACTTTTTTCAAGTTGGTCGCTGTGTCTCTCCATTTCTATCTCTCCAGGTAACTGTTTTTATGTACTGTTACTTTAAGACTTTGAGTTACTTTAAGTGTCGCGCGGTGTCTCGGAACACTCGTTTGGCGCGATCTGTTGTTGCGATGTTGGTACATCGAAAAGTCTAAACCCCGATTATAAAACGACCCCTGTTTTTCAGATTTTTTTCTAGGAAAAAAACCCCGTCTTATATTCGGGTCAATACGGTATTTCGTTTGTGATGCAACAGTCTTGCAATGTGGTCATGCTTCCTCTAGATGGCAGTGTCGGCTATTCAACATGCGAGCGTGAGAGGAATTACTCTGGAACTACAAAACACAGGAAGCTTCAGTGCGTTTTATTTCTATATGTTTATTTCAAGTTCGGGTAGCTGTAATGGCACCAGTTACAAGGGACTATTGGACAAATAATTGTATACTGACTTCTACAGAAGGTTGACTGTATAAACATGGGATTGGAATGGATCGGTGGACTGGATTTGGCACATGGTTGTTTGTGTATATTGTGTATATATTCAATAAATCAAGGGCAAACTCCATCCCAAGGACAGAAAGACGGGGCTTATCAAACGCACCCTACAGCTGTGAATGATGCATATACATACTGCTCTGTACACGTATACGCCTGTCTGCATGGTCACTCGGTCATGGAAACCTTCAACCAGGTTGGAGGTGTTGTATGAAAGGTAAGAACGTTCACATGCCGTCTGCATAATTACCAAAAGTCATTCCTTTGCATCCGATATGTCTAATATCTAAAAATCCACCCAGATGTGTGGTCGTAATCCAGCCAATGCAGTCATTTAAAAGCATTCTACAAAGTGTACAATTAGAGATGTTTTCGTTGATGCCAGATGTTGGCTGACATATTAAGAGCTTTTGAAGTACCATAACGAACCATTTTAATGTCGACGCGCCTTGTGCAAGCATGGACTTCCCCATCTATATGAAACCTATTGTCGTGAAAGTAAATAATGTAAACATGACACAAAAAACCTGAAACAAAGGAGTAAAGACTAAGGTTTATCACAGGGAACATACCTGTACGGATTACTCGAGTCATAAAACAGTGTATAGCCGAACACATGTGTCTGCTCGTTAAACAATGCAAAATGTATTCACAAACTAGTAAACGGAGTCATTCTTGCAAATTTTAGTTTCTCTTTTCTGTTAAAAGGAGAGGCTGAATTCGCAGAATTTCCAAATTGTACGATTTCCCATGTCTCATCTTGGCCACTTTTAGCAATAAACAAGGAATCACACACATTGTAGCAAGGGGAGCATCAACACAAGTCATGTACAAAATAAACCAATTTCATTACTATTTTTTTTTCACCTTTAAAATAAAGAGACAACATTTTTGATTGCACTTGTAGGTCAATGTAGGTAGTTTTGTACAAATAAAAGCAAATTAAAATAGGCCTATTGTTCAATATCAAACATTCAGTGTTAGATGTTTGTAGTTTGTCCTCATTTCCATTGCTGTTAACAGTTTCACTGATTATTGCTCATTGAATACCGTTTCCCTATTGATCGACGCTACATAACGCTAATAGATGAATGACAAACGGCCACTAAGGACAATGCTGGCTGCTCTCCATTGTGCTGTAAATGTCAGTGCGAAAATGTTGCAAACCCTCCCCCATACCTAGACCTCTCTTACTGAACCAGGACAAAGCACATTTTCATCTGTATTTGAAATACAAACTTATACTTGTTACTTCACCCTATTCCAAATCACCAAATTGTCCACTGTAGTGTATGCCAGCAAAGCCATGTTCCCGTTTAAGCATTTAACAAGTGGTGCTGCTCCTTCAACCACAGTGGTTGTTTCAGAAACCGCTCCTAAAAGTAGGCCTACACACGTGTCCATGGTGTGATACACACAGCCCACAGACAATACTGACTCTTTACACAAAAGGTACCGCCACCCAATGGTAGGTGGAGAGGCTGTGGATGGTGCATTAGGTGCTAATGTTTATTTAGGAGACCTAAAACGTGCGTTCAAATCACCAAGTGCTAAAGTTCCCTTTTCTTCTATAACTTAAAATAACCGGTCACAGAATCTATTGAATCCACTGCCGTTCCTTTATTTCCCTTCATTCATTTTTCATACTTCCTGAATCTGATCTCCTTTTGGGAAAGAGAAAGTTATTCTTTCTTGTCCAGCCCATACAAACCACCTTAACCTTATTCCCTCCAGTCCTACATACTGACTTAATAACACACTCCTAAATAGAACCCCAGCACCTGGTACCGAAGGTAGAAACACAGTAGAAAAATCTGATTTCACTCAGAATTCAGCAGGGATTGCAGAATTATTGCTCCTGTGAGCCGAACATGAGGCAGAGTAGTCTGCATAGTCAAATCTAAAACAAAATGCAAAATGTACACAAGCGTCCATGTACCAATTTCATATGGTACATTTGAAATCTTGAAAATATACAAAACCCGCTGGGAACTGTAATGACGTGTCCCTCCCTGGCATTATCCAGACGGGATATCTTCCAGAACAAAGCGGCTGTTTTTATGGATGAGGACAGGTTGTGCACACTGTGTGAAAGCTGCTTCATTGCTGGTGTAGTGCCAGATGTGATGATGGTGTTGTTGTGTGGATCTGGATATGAAGCTTTCTTCCCTCTACTATAGACTACCTTGTAAGTTCCTGTTGCTTTTGACCTCCCTTGAAACACAGCGCTACAAAAGGTATAATCTAATCTTTGATAACAAAATAACTTCTGTTAAAATATACATGGGAAACCTGTAAGTATATATTATGAAATAAACTAATCTGTACAAAAGTACACCATTCTTCTTATTCTAACAATAATTATATGATACAGAATCCTAAAAGCAAGGCTTCTACATACAAACAAAATCCATAGTCGACAAACCGTCCAAATTCAGTTTTGAAAAATAGCATAACCCAAAGAGAATTAAGAATTTTCAGGACAGAATAAATTAAAAAAAAGGATATGGACATTGCGTATCTAGCTAGACTAATTTCTATGTCAGTTGGTCTTCAAAAGAGACTGATGTTCAACACCTCTGAGACCCCCCCCTTTGACCTCCTTTGGGTGACACTACACTTATTATTACCAATTGATTTATAAAACTTTAGAAAAAACGAATTGAGTCATCGTCATCGCGTCGTCTCATTTTGTACACTATTGTATTAATACTTAAGTTACAACCGACTTGAAACCATCAACACAATCCAAAACCACCCTTAGTTATCAACATCTCTTTAAAAAGAAAAGGCATTTGGTTATCACCCTGGCTTCATGTTGATGTGCAGACTCGTGTAGAGCATTGGATTCTACCAGATTGTACCGTGTGGTACAGAGGGTTTAAAGAAAGGTTCCTCTGAAGCTGATGAAGTGTACTGTGATTTTAGACTCCGATTTTTGTAACAAACTCAATTTGTCCCTAACGCTGATGACCTGGAAACTTCCCCCATCGCCTCTCAACCCTCGTGTAGATTCGCCTTGAAACAATAAATAATAAAATTAGCTTGTTCCTAAAAAAATAAGGAACTATTTAAAAGATGTCAGTACTTTTTGATTCCAGTTTTGTATTTTTTTTCATTTCCGTTATTTGAAAAAATAAATACCTGAAATTACCTGAATAAGAAAAGAAAAGTAAATAAAGAAACCGAAACATCTCCTGGCTTCATAGGAGGGAGCATAAAAGGGCCGTGTAACAAAAGGGAGAAGAAAAGGAAAGAAAGAAAGAGCTCCTGGACCCAGTGTGTCTGGGAGTGGCCTGGAGTGTTGTGTGTCCACAGCGGGGAGAGAGGGAGAGAGAGAGAGATGAGAGAAGCAGCGTTCATTCAGGATCATTCAGGGGCTGCCCCTCTCCATCGCACTAAGTCCTAGTCAGCGTCTTCTCTTGAAGCCACCACCACCGCCACCACCACCACCACCACAACAACAAGGGCAACAACGGCTGGCTGGCCTATACTCTCTCACACAGCAGCATCACTCCGCAGGCATGGGCTCGTCCTCCACCTGCACGCCGTCGTCCTGAAGGAGCAGGCCGCCCGCCCAGCGCAGCTTGCAGGCGAACCACCGCCGCAGCGGGCAAAAGTACTCGTAGTGGAACTGTTCGAACTCGGGCGTCTGGCGGATGTCGCTGAGGAACCCCACGTCCAGGTCGGACTCGGTGAGCGCGATGAGCAGCAGCAGCAGGGCGAAGAGCAGGCCCAGGGTCACCAGCAGCAGCCGCAGCACGCTCAGCACAACCTTGTTCACCTGCTCCACCTCGTTGAGCGGTGCCTGCTCCGGCCCCGCGGGCCGCCCGTCGCCATCCGCCCCGTCCACAACGTCGGCCTCTCCGCTCCCCGGGGTGCCCGCCTCCGACTCCTTCTCCTCCTGGATGCCGCCCGGCCCCCCGTTGGCCGCCGCCAGCTCCGCGCTACGGTGCTCGGCCACCGGCGTGGGCAGCACGCTGTCCGAGGGGCCGTACGCCTCGTCCGAGATGACCGACGAGCGCCCGCCCACGTCGGCCGCCTGGCTCCGGGAACGCGTCATGAACGAGTCGCCATGGGAGACGGAGCGCACGGGCGTGGAGTGGGCGCTGTCACGCAACGACTCCAGACCTTTGTTTGGGCGGGGGGCGGGGGGGGGGGGATAATAATAAGTGAGTACTTAAATGTATTACAATGCAGAGGGAAGATCATTGACGTCACAGTGACTTGGCATGTTAGCCTTAGTATTTTTATTTACACACAGTCACGCACTGTTTAAGTATTTTTTTCTGTCCACATAAATATAAAAGATTATACAGGGCATATATAAAATAAAAGGTACAATTAGATTGAATAACTTTCCAGTAACGCAGTATCAAAAACTAAAAAAGGGTACAAACGGATGCTCCTCCTCCATGTAGAGCAACTGATGTGGCAGATACAACTACTTCCTACTACTACTGGCTTAGACTATTGGGACTTGGCTTGGGAACAGGAAGGTTGCTGGTTCACGTTCCTGAAACACCTCGGCACTTCAAGTGCCCTTGAGCAAGGCACCAGATCCCTACACTCCTCCCTGGGAACTGATTTAGATTTAGATAGTGAGCCGTAGTAAGCTACCTGCATAGCCTTCCTCTTAGACAAACCTAACATCTCACTGCTAGCTCATGACCCTGGCTCCTGGCTCTCAAGAAATGAGGATCAGTAGCTGGCACCTATTTAATCCAAATCTGGAGGATTTAATCCTCTGTATTGGTCACGTACTTGTAAACACACAGTGAAATTGGTTTCTCTGCATTTAACCCGTCCTAGTATTAGGAGCAGTGGGCAGCTATTTTATATACAGCACCCGGGGAGCAGTGTAGGGGTCTGGTGCCTTGCTCAGGGGCACCTTGACAGTGCCCAGGTGTTTTGGGGACTTGAACCGGCGACCTTCTGGTTCCCAAGCCAAGTCCCAACAGACTAAGCTATCCTGCCGCCCACACCTCACCTTTCGAGGCAGCTGGATTTGCAAGATCCCATTCAAGTCAGAATCCTGCCTTGTCGAGTTATCCACTAACCAAACCAACGGTGGTCCGGACCAATCAGTGTCCTTTGAGGAACTACTGGCAGCTATGGGCGTGATTTAGGTGTTTAGATGCTTCTATAGCATCTGTTCTATTTTAAAGTAGAGCAAGAAACGGCCCTGAAGGCTTTTCTCCGTGGAAAATATGTTTTCACTCTACTACATCCTATGGCTCGTTGATCTGATCGGTTGAAGTCAGCCCGTGATGGACAGACAGTTCATCCAATCAACCTGCCATATATTTGTGTAAAGTGCCAGCCCTTTTCCAAACAGTTTCAAAGGATGACTGCCCAGATGGTTCTGTGAAACGAACCATCTGGCATGTCAGTCGGGGTAAGGCACCTATAGCCTAGCTGTGTACACACTGCTGGATGAGTGTTGTCTTTTGCTGACCGTGTGTGTGTGTGTGTGCTACAGAGCACGGCCATACAGGCTCCATCCAGAGGGCAGGCGATTGCTCATGGTACCCCCAGGGTCCAAAAGACAGTTCGAAAGATGGTGCAATGGTTGGATGTGATATTAATCCAGTGATTTATCATCTGTCTAAATGTACTCCTTCTGCATGTCGTGTTTATGGTCTCTGTGGGCTAGTCACTCTTTTTGAAGCGTGTCAATTAATAGGGCATACGTACATGTGAACATATGCTCTGCTCACATAACCAGATGCTGATTCTCTCTCCTTTTGTGAGTGCTTCATGGTTCTTTCATGTGTGAAAGTTTTATTTTGGTATAGTGCGGTTTGTTAACATCAACACCATTAGAACCGTTTTGTATTAATATGACTTTGGCTCCAAAGCTGGTCCGCCATTTTAGAAGGTGTGAAAAAGTAATGATTCATGGATCCATATATACTGTAATGTGCTTAAAATACTCATTGCTGCTAAATGTGTGCACCACACCGAACCGTGTGTGTGTGTGTGTGTGTGTGTGTGTGTGTGTGTGTGTGTGTGTGTTTGCACTGTGGACGATCAGTCAAAGTAAACACAAATGCTGACGATCACACATTCTCCTATGAACTGAACACACATGTACACACCCATCTTGGAAAATAACATTTGATTTTGGGGGGTTTAAAATGCGCTCCTCAAGCCCCAAAAAAATGCTTTGTAAACAGAACACTGTATGAGCGTCACACCTGTATATGTATCCAGTATAAAGAACTCATTGTGCTTTTGCGGCGGGCAATGTGCCACTTCACAGTGAAGAGAACAACAACCGTATATCACAATATATAATGAATCTTCCCCATTGTTCTGAGCTGGTCTTCAGGACACAATAAAACACCTTGGCACACAAAGCCACAGGAAACACACAAGCATAATAGTAAAAAAAAAATGAATTGAGTCCTCTCGCAAAAGTTATTGGAACCAAATGTTCCAGCTGGGATGCTGACACGTTGTGCAAGTTCTGCACAAAACAGCCGGACAAGGCAAAGGCCCTGAGACACAGACAGGCGCCTCCTGCCTCCTCTGCCAACCCCCCGCTCCCCGAAGAAGACGTCAGAGGCGGAGAGGAGAGGAGACGATCTAAAATAAAGAGCCGACTATCTGCCACCAGACCACCGTGTTTAGCGCACTCCTGGCTGCGGGCAATGCGGCGGCCGTTTCGGGTGTTTACCTGCAGGGTGGCCGGCCTGGATGCATGACAGCGGGGTGCCAGATCCTGGGGACACGTTGCCGGGGGTCTCCTGCTGCCCCGTCAGCGAGGGATAGAGGGGCAGAACGCCCAGGGCCTTGCCCAGCATGCGTGGGCCCAGGCTCAGCACGCGCACCTTCACATCCCGGTAGCAGTGGTTGATCATGCGCAGGTGCACGTTCACCCGGGTGGTGATGCGTATCAAACATTTGACCATGGCGCCGGTCCTCTCGGTGCTACAGCATGCGCAGGGGAGTATCCAGTAATCCTCAGTCCTCCCAGAGCCCAGGCCACAGTCCTCGCTGTGTGTGTGTGTGTGTGTTTCAGGGCCGACCCCTTCTGCCTTGGAGACAGTAGTCCGAGTGTTTCTGCTGGTGTGTGCTTGTGTGTCTGTGCCTGTGTGTGTGTGTGTGTGTGTGTGTTACTGTGTGTGTGTGTGTGTGAATATGTGTGTGTGTGTGTGTGTGAATATGTGTGTGTGTGTGTGTGTGCGTGGGTGGGATCGCAGCACTGAGTTTGTGCGTCTGCGCTGCATCGGCCGGGACCCAGTCAGCCGGGCCAGTGACATACATGGAGAGGAAGATCCTGGCTATTTTCAGAGACGGTATTAATACTCCTGCTGACTCCCCCGCAAGCAACACTCTACACTGGGGTGCAGACGTGTCTCGTAGCTATCCTGACCGCAGGCCCTCCTCAAACACCTGCTCTGCAGCACCAAGGCACACGCATAACGCTTCAGGTTTGGTCAGATCAAACACAAACAGGAGCGTAAAACAACCTGAAGTGAAGCGACAGACAGTGGGCTGGCAAAGGGAAAGGTTTCCAGCCGGCCGTCCTACTGCCGCGGTCTAACCAAAGCCGCGGTTCATTAGCCTGCGAGGTTAGCGACGGAAGCGCACGCAGCCGCCGGGCCACCCGCTCAGAGCTTCCCCGAGCCGGGGGATCTCTCTTGTACCCTTGCGCTGGCCGTGACATAAGCAGAAAAGCTGAAGGCGCCGGTGTTTTTTGAAGTTGGCTGACTGACGTCAACACCTGCAGTGTCTCCAGCAGGCCAAGAATGCAATGAGCCAAAAAGCTCTAGTTACCGGCGTGTGTACGCAAGTGGCCAAGTCCCAGGGTTTATTATTTTTTATATGGGCTGAACTCTTAGCAGCCAAACTCAGAGTTAAGGACCCTGTGGTTCCTGCAGTGGTTCCCCTACATGCATCTAGGAGTGGCACAGGGCCGCCGCTGGATTACTAGCGCAACTGCAATTAGCCATGCATATATGTTTATATGTGTGTGTATATATATATATATATATATATATATATATATATATATATAGAATAAGAAACGATGTTGGATGCCCCAAATGCTATTTGTTTTCTTAAAAAAACATACAGTAGGCCTATATACTGCCCCCCCCCCCCCCCCCCCGCAATTATTACATTGCCATTATTGTCATTGGATAAATATTGTGGAAAATAACAGCTAAACAGTGTTCTGCTAATAGACCTGGGCATTCACATGGTCACGCGACAACCTCTAGTTTACGGAAGCGCTTTGCCTATGAAATTAACAATGAGGGAGCTTGGTTTATACGGTTCTACTTGTTCAGCTGGTCTGATATTCGACAAGGGCATAGTTCAGTGTAATTCAATTAGATAAATTTCATTCAAAAGTAAAGTATTAAGTCAAATTGAAGTCAAATAGTAGTTTAATCTGTCTGTAAAGTGCGTACTAAGAAAAGCGCTATAGAATATATATAGAATATATTATTTTTATTATTATTATTATAGATTGGAGAAAAGTAATGGGTACCTTTTTATCGTTCTGACAAAAACTGCTATTCCCATGGTGCAGTTAAACTCTACCATAGCATACAAGCCTTGGTTCATTCAGACAGTTGAGTGTAGTAGTTTCTATCAAAATCTATATATTTGTTATGTAGATGTAGAATGTAAAATAGCAAGTGTGCCGTGATTTGTACAATATTGGATCATTAGTAGTGTACTAGATATCATGGAAACGATACTAGTACATATTCTCAGCAATTAAGGTAACATTTTCTCATGTATTGGTGGTAAAAACAATATCTTCCTTCCTTCCTTCCTACCTAAGGAAGGAAGATTACTGATAGGATCATACTGATACTGATGATTTCAAATGGGGTTTGACATCTGGGGGGAGATCAGGGTGGAACCATACTGCCCAGGTCACTAGAATAATCAAACAACATATGATGATACTGAAGGTGGCATCAGCTCATGAATGGCTTTAGACTCACCATGTAGGAAACGTAAGGAGAAAAGGTCACACAACAAGTGAAGTAAATATCAGAAAGTAGCCTCCATATTTGATTGTGTCGAAAAGAAAATAACCAACATTATTATAAAACCCAGATGATGAGATGGCTACAAACTACAAACTGAAATGCGTATTGTGCTACCATTAATAATAACATTAATGCTGTTTCATGCTGTTCCATGCTTTCATCTTGCATGCTCTTTCTTGTTATGTGATATTGCTATATCATTGGATGAGACCATGGAATGCACCAGAACCCTCCTGGGATCACACTAAAACCTCTCTGCACCAGCACACATCAGCGACGCGCACGTGCACATCGCCAACACACACACACACACACACACACACACACACACACACACACACACACACACACACACACACACACACACACACACACACACACACACACACACACACACACACACACACACACCAGCGCTGTGCGCGCGCACACCGACACAAACACGCACACCAACCATAGTGCACCTCACACACACCTCAGCACCGCTGCTGGGAAAAGAAATTGTAGGGGAAACACTGCTTGGTAAATATTGGTAATATTCATCACATCCATGATCTTATAACTGTACCATATGAACAACAAACCCAAAGCTGTCTCTCTGTAGTGCACAGCGGTGACGCTATGCGCTTTATGTTCAGTGCTTCTGTTTAGTGCTGGACAGTGAGACCGGCTTCCTACCCTCCATGATAGATATGTGGACTGCTCTTCGACGGGTCCGCGGCACACTGGTCAGCCGGGGACCATGAGTTATAGAGGGACAACTTCTGCTCGGCACCAGGCCAGCCCTGGAAACACACACACACCACACACACACACACACACACGTATCATATACTATACCGTTTGTATACATTAGCTTGGTTCCTAAAATATTACATTACACTGTCTTACTTC
The DNA here is from genome assembly GCA_027704905.1 of Muraenolepis orangiensis. Taxonomy (NCBI): domain Eukaryota; kingdom Metazoa; phylum Chordata; class Actinopteri; order Gadiformes; family Muraenolepididae; genus Muraenolepis; species Muraenolepis orangiensis. Next base: position 4,441,234 of record CM051010.1, on the reverse strand, counting down.
TGAACTGGACTTACTGGAGTCATTACAGGCACTGCACTGTTCTGCATTGTATTCATGATGCTGCTGCACTATGAGCACTTTAAAATGCTTTTTTGCACCATTTGTCATATGTGTATATTCCCGATCATCCATCAGTCACTTTATCGTTCTTTATTGTTATAGGATAGTGTTGTATATATTAGGGTGGTATATAGTGTTGTATAGCTTACGTTGCAAATGGCAAATCAAAACGTCTTGAATCTTTGTGGATGGAGCTACTCTATTGTCATGCAATTGGAGGTCATTGGATCAAATCATTTTCGTGTGTAAAAGTGTGCAGGTGGTACCTGTGTATTTCAGGAGGTTCCCGTTTGATTTTGGCACTCTGCTCCATCACCTCTTTTGCCACCCGCCCGCTGCAGAGTAAACAAATGAACAGAACACACACACACACACACACACACACCACACACACACACACACACACACACACACACACACACACACACACCACACACACACACACACACCACACACACACACACACACACACACACACACACACACAGACAGACAGGTGTGAGGTTCAACAACACTGAAGAACAAACAAACAATACGGAATGGCCTCTCCTTCTCCTACGCACCTCATCGCTCACCGCCAACCCTGCACCCGGTCAGATACACCACGCTCTGCTCAAGGGAAGGTGGCAGTACTATAGAGGGGGGGCAGAGGCCGGCCATCCAGGGATACTTGCCCTCTCCTCTCCCCATCACTCTCTCCTCCTCCCCATCTATCTCCCGTCTCTCTCTCTCTCTCTCTCTCTCTCTCTCTCTCTCTCTCTCTCTCTCTCTCTCTCTCTCTCTCTCTCTCTCTCTCTCTCTCTCTCCCCCCTTCACCCCTCCTCCTCCTCCTTACCTGTAGCGGAAGCGGCTGCCCTTGAAGAACAGATTGCTGCTGGACACCGTGCGCACTTGGCTTGACTTCTCCAGTCTGGAGGACAGCGGAGGAGGGAGGCAGAGGAGGGTGGAGAGAGAGCAGTAGAGGGGAGAGGGAGAGGAGGGTGGAGAGGAAGATTATAAACAACAATTATAAAACAATGAAAAATGTGAAAAACTAATACCATAGGAAATATCACTAATTTGCTTATGGCACACTGTTGTTGTACTGTATCTGAGTATCTGAACTGTTTTACTGTTGTTGTTGTTGTTTTATTATTGTTATTGTGTGTTCTGTGGGTCTGTCTGTATTCATATTGTAACAATTTCTCTTTTCGGGACAGTAAAGAACGAAAATGGCTAGAGGAGGAAGGGAGAGACAAGGCGAGGAAAGTTTAAAAATAAAAGGACAGCTGGCCAGGTGTCACAGGAGTATAATGTATTTCAGTGTAGGATGGAGAGAGAGTACAGTGCATACAACAATCAAGAAACAAGGCTGTAGCGTCCTCTGGTATTGAATTATACACAATTTCCTCTCACCGCTGTACAGACGCGACGTCCTCTGCATATAGTATTCAAAATGTTTGCCTTGCCGTAGTTAAGTGGGGGCGTGAATGTTTAATGGTTTGTGTTGCGTCTCATGTCGTATCAGTGTTCCCATGGAGAACACTGATACGACATGATATGCAACACAAAAATGTCGTGTGTGTGTGTGTGCGTGTGTGCCAGTATATGTGCTCATGGAGTCCATGAGCGTCTCCTGATCCTGCCCAGATTTGATTAGCCCTGGCCTTCGATCATCCTCTCCCTCTCCACCTGCGCTCTCTCACTCCCTCACACCACCACCACCCACCGACCACGAGCTCCATCCCATAAATAAGCCGTCATCCCTCCCCTGGAGATCGGTGCCTTTCGCTGGCCTCTGCTGCTTTTTTTTTTTGAGCCATGCATCGTTACTCATGGCTGACTCGGGGGGGGGGGGGGGGCTATATCTCACACCAGGTGACCGCGGCCCCCCCGTGGCTCAGCACACACCAATATGGTTTGAACACGGAGCACATGTTTGTGTTTTGGGAGGGGGTCGCACTCCATCGTATCTCATTTGGTGTATTGATTTTATTGATCGTCTTGTTTGACAACCATATCAAAAGATTATCCATGCATATTCACGTATATCTTATCTACTGTATATCTTATTGTACCGCACAATACTCTACTACTAGCTTTTATTTCATCGTGTTTTATCACCTTTATTGTCCTTGTTTTAGTGGGGTGTGGGACACCCATCACTACTACAGGTTGACGAGTGAAGGTTGCCTGTGTCGGCATGAATTGTGTTTACTTTACGCAGACTATTGGTGTGTTGTGGTGAAGATGGTTTAGTCTCCTTTTGATCAAAACTGTGATAGAAATAGAGAACAGTTATAGATGGGTTAAAGATGGGGTATGAAGTGAGAACTGGTTGCATTGAGCATAGGGTCTGAGGTGGTGGCCTGTAACAAAAGTATCTCCCCTTGTCTGCCGTTAGAAAGCAATTAGAAAGAAGACTAAGCGAGACTAACTAGAAGGCTCTCAACGATTGGCTAAGTGGCAGGACTGTACCGCCTCACGCGACCGAGGGGTGGACGGAACAGTGATAGTCGAGTGGCGGGAAGGGCTCACTTGTAAAAGGCTTGGTTCTCCACCCCGCACTTCCACAGGTGCTTGCACGCCTCAGGCGTGGGTGCAAAGTACGTCAGGATGATCTTTTTATCCTGAAAGAGTTTGAGGGGAACAGACATTACAGACGTTACAATACAACACAGGAGAGACACCAGAAGAAGCCAGTAACCTTGGCTTATTTCTAATAAGCGGGTACATATAGGACGGAATATCTAACTTTGCGTTCATGCAACAAAGACAACAGATACAGCCGACGACGCCCCCTCGCTTGTAGCTTTTTTCTGTGTAAGCGACCTTTAATGATTCATTCATGGTCTCACCTCTTTCTGATTTGCATATATATGGAATGTCTTGCCTTCAAACTTCAGTTTTGTAACCTCGTGCCTTGTTTTAGGAGAAGATGAGAAAATACATGACGCACACACGCATACGCACACCCACACGCACACCCACACGCACACGCACACACACACACACACAGTTGAGTCAGTTGAACACAAAACCGCAGCCTCTTCAAATATTCATGGCGACCACTAAAAGATCCAATAAACAAATAAACAACAATGGGTCACGATGCTTGGCTGACAAAACAAATATCTGATCATTGAAGGGAGTGGAGGCCGAGAAACCCTGTGCATTGTGAAGGCACGCCAGCAAATCAATCAATCGGAAACTTAAAAGGCCTTCCTGGACTGGACTACTCACTACTACCTTTAATGATCTACAGTGATGTACTGTGCATAACAACAATGTAATGCAAGGCTGTCATTTCTAACTGTCTAACGGTGGCTGCATAGACACAATATAGACCTAAATACAGCGCATGTGTTTAGTTATCAGTGTTTATCAACACAATGATCAACACAATGTCACATTGTGTGTGTGTACATTTTGGAGGCCACAAGCCCTGTACTATGAAGCATGTCGCCGGTGTGATGAACTATCTGTGAATGCGTTAAGGCCTTAAGGATTTCCCGCCAGATGCACGCCTTCCGGCGCCACGGAGCGACCAGCTGTGATGCGTGCCTCCTGTCAAGGAGATGATAAATAATGTGTGTTGCATATTCCCCCTCATTGTGCTCAATGCTGCTCCTGTCTGGAGAAAAGAAATACCCCCCCCCCCCGCACCCACACTCACACACACACATACACACTCTCGAGTACTTTGCTCACTCACCACTTGAGAAAATGAACCCTCTTGTTTCCCTGAAGAACCACAAAACCAAACGGCGTGAAGGCAAGAAAGGCTGGGTTCCCAGAGACATCCTGGAAGAAGAGGTGAACACCAAAGTCTGTTTCTAATTTGTCTGCAGTCACTCGGCATTCTTTGAGTCCAAAGCATCTCACAGTGCGATAGATAGATTCATGATGAGGTAGAGGTTAGGCTTCTTGCTCTAGTGTTTTCATACTTTTAATATTATTGTTTATAGACAGCCAGACACAGAGACAAACAAGACTAATTGGTTCTGAATGGGCTGCTCTGACCTTGCACGGGTGAGGGTCCACGCCATACGTCTCCAACATCTGGGCTTTCTGCAAGAAGTTAAGCTCTGACGTTTCAGGTGTCTGCCCACTGAGAGAGTAACCACAAGCGTTACCACTTAAATGAAGAAATAATGCGATGAATGTCATTTTCACAATGTGTCACTTTAAACGCCAAAGACAAGTAAGAAACGTGGAAATGCTCTTTAATAGTTTTCCATTGGAAGAATAGTCAGAAAGAATAGAAGGGTTTTTTTCTGAGAGCAAACCTAACCTAGCCATTACGTCATTACTACCGATGAAATTTGAGATTCACTAACAAGAGAACATCAGGGATGTTCTGTACACTTAAACCAACACTATTAATGCGAGTATATAATTAAGTCATTACAGAGGGATCGTGGAGTCCAGTTTGTGCTTGCAGCCGGTGTCTCACTAGAGGGTAGCAAAGCTTTGTGTTGTTGTTGCCGCTGCTGCTGCTGCAGTGAGGCTAGATGTAATATTGGTCCCAGAAGGATACTAGCCTGGGAATCGAAGCCCAAATACTAGCGTGGGAACCTCAGCCCAGATACATGCCTGGGTCTCTTAGCCCAGATACTAGCCTGGGTCTCTCAGCCCAGATACTAGCCTGGGTCTTTCAGCCCAGATACTAGTCTGGGTCTCTCAGCCCAGATACTAGCCTGGGTCCCTCAGCCCAGATACTAGCCTGGGTCTCTCAGCCCAGATACTAGTCTGGGTCTCTCAGCCCAGATACTGAACACGCCTGGGAATCTAAGCCCAAATACTAGCCTGGGTCTCTCAGCCCAGATACTGTACTGGCCTGGGTCTCTCAGCCCAGATACTAGCCTGGGTCTCTCAGCCCAGATACTAGCCTGGGTCTCTCAGCCAAGATACTAGCCTGGGTCTCTCAGCCAAGATACTAGCCTGGGTCTCTTAGCCCAGATACTAGCCTGGGTCTCTCAGCCCAGATACTAGCCTGGGTCTCTCAGCCCAGATACTAGCCTGGGTCTCTCAGCCCAGATACTAGCCTGGGTCTCTCAGCCAAGATACTAGCCTGGGTCTCTTAGCCCAGATACTAGCCTGGGTCTCTCAGCCAAGATACTAGCCTGGGTATGTCAATTGGCAGTACTTTCAGTCTGATAGACATCGGTCTTACATGAGCTCTGTCTTGTGTATATCTGCAATCCTCCGCTCCAGCCTTTCCGAGTGTTTGGGGAAAAAATGGAATTTGGAGCTGTAGCCTTCCGGATGCTTCCCAGGGTCATAGTCACCGATTTCAGCTGGGGTAAAAAAGGGCATGGACAGAATATAAATTAAACGTTCCCCGAAAACAACACACACACACACACACACACACACACACACACACACACACACACACACACACACACACACACACACACACACACACACACACACACACACACACACTGAAGGAACTAATTACCAATTGTCACACAGGTCTTTAACGTTTTTCCATGGTAATCAATGTGGCCAAGGCTCAAGGCTTATCCTTCAAAAGGGTGCTTCTCCTACAATGCTCCTATACTTATATATTGATTATATTGATTTATTTAAACATTCTTCTTTAAAAGCATAGTCCAACGAAGGACAAAGCAAGGTTCTGTGCGACATTTGAAAGGCGTCGCTACCTTGAAGGATGTGGGCAGCAAGCATGGCCGCATCTGAGGTTTTACACAGCAGACGACCATGGTACAGATCTCGCTTGATTTGCAAGAAGACAAGATACCTGTAAAACAAAGTGAAAAGAACACCAGTGAAAGAGTCTGATTTAGTTTTGACCTTGTAGATTCAACATTTCCAAATGTTTTTATTTGCCATATGCAACAAGTACAATAGAACGCTTACTCCCATTCCCTCCCGCAGTATGAATTTCCTAAAATTAAACACTATATACTATACTATTATATATAATATATCATATATCATATAATAATATTATATATATATAATGTATATACTATACAAATAATAATAATATTATATTATATATAATATAATATATATAATAGATAATAATAATAGATAGAATAGATAATATTCTCCCTAACAGCAATTGTGATACGTTATATTAAGGTTTTATTTCTTAACTGTGTTTTCCTTAAAATCTCTAGCCTCTAGAATTTACCGGCATCTCTTTCATTTATATTCTCCTTAAGCTAAACTCAGTTGAGCTTTTAACGTTTGCTAAAGTGCTCGCCATATAGGAAGAGAATATTTCTACATCTAGCTATCTTCTAGTACGTGTGGCCCTGACAAATGACATTGGAGCAGGTAGATGTCTGTCTGACACTACTTCAGGGAGTTGAACAACTCAACAGCATGTCCAATTAGATAATGGTGGGGAAAGCATCTCATTATACTTGTTGCATATGGCAATTCAAAATCTTGAATCTTCGTCAATCGTTCGTGTCCTTCCCCTTGAACCAAAGTAGCCATGTCTAAAAAGTCTAAATAACTCAATTTTATTTATTTTTTATTATTTATTTTATGCATGGTTTTTGGTGAATAGGCCAAAGTTGTGCATGTGGCTTTTATGTTCTTCTGTCCCCAGAGATAAGAGGTTCATCGTCATACAATTTTCCGGTTACCAATATATTTATATTATTATTCTCAAACTTGTCATTTGAAAAAGCACATCAAAATAAGGAAGCCTTAAGCACTCGCTAGCAGGCATATAATTATCCAAGTAGGCCATCTTTCTTCACAGGAGCTAATTTGCTCGTGTGGAGTCCTATATCATCCGTGTTCCACATAATTATATTAATAAAATAACGCGAAAGCACTGAGGAAAGGACAGGAAGCTTTGCCTTGGAACGGAAGGGAGCTCTCGACATGCATCGCTACGAGTTTTCAATCAAAGCCTGAAAACCCAGGAATGAAGTCAAAAATCTCAGCCGAGTAGACGTTGATGACCAATGGGAGGAGGTTCTTACCGTGTGATCTCCTCCTTGAGGGCAGCTGGGTCCGGTGGGTAAAACTTCACCCTCAGACACATTGTGAACGGCGGCTGGGCTGCAACCAGAGGAAACCATCATAACCATCATCATCATCAGTATCATCATCATCATCATCATCATCATCAGCATCAGTAGCGTCATCATCATCATCATCATCAGCATCAGTATCAGTATCATCATCATCATCAGTATCATCATCATCATCATCATCAGTATCATCATCATCATCATCATCATTTTCATCAGCCTCAATATCGTCATCATCATCATCTTCATCATCATCATCGTCATCATGTGTTTCCATATCACAGTTCCCATCATTCAGAGAATAATGAATCACATGCAGTAGAAGCCTGTGCGAAAATAAGTAGTGCATGACATTAAATGGCAAGTACGCCAGGAACAAACGAGTCGAGTGTGTGTACATGACTTTCTTCCGTTTATAAGTGATTGAGTGGATTTCAGAGCAACAACCCTTGTATTCAGATCAATGGTCATCTGTCACGGCAACAGAGGAGACCATACAGTGATTTTGAGGTACATTTTTACATCTCCTGAATCCTCACGATAAGGCTAACTAACAGAGGCTCGGGAGAACTTACATTTCATCTGCTTGGGGATTGATTTTGTGACCTCCAACCAATGCTGCATCAGCAAACAAACACAAAGAAAGAATGTGTTATTCAATAGGACAGCGACGGCTCCTTTCATAACTGTATTGTTGTATTCGCACTTCAGATGCTATTGTGTAGGTGGTTATGAGAGAGATGTTTTTTTATTCTTCTTCCACATTTGTTTTTGTTTATACCATCATATTTCAACCACTGGTTCAGCAAAATGGCAATTCATAATGTGATCCATAATTCAATGACAATACTAAAAATACTCAGGAAGGTCAGGAAGATTCATAAAAAGACCACCAGCGTGCAAGGTTATTGAAGGAGAACTAAAAGTTATCGGTGAGGGTCTGACAGCGACAGCTTTCTACGGCGAAGCTCATAGAGCATCGGCATCTCCGTCTACCGCTGTGTTCCATCTATCCAGGCCCAAACTCTCATCATCAACCACAAAAAGAACAACAAAACAACAACAACAAAACAGTAAGAAGCCCATCTATCCCCATGGCAACAGCCACAGAAATAGCCCTGAGTGGCGTCGGTGCGGATGCTGCAGCATCAGCAAGGCCCGGCTGTTGTCTTCTGGACGCTCGCGCGATCTGAGGCGTTCGTTGTCAATTGTTCACGAAACAAGCTGGAGCGGCACTACCAGCAGAGCAGAGCGCTGAGTCCACTACTACACCGCCTCTCAGGGTTGGATGGAAGAAGAGAAAGAAGAGGCCACTGTGAACTCTCCACTGTGAACTCTTCAGAGTCGTTTCCCTTTCCCATTTGGCCCTGGACTGCTGCAGCTGTCCCCGTTCCAATTTGTTCCTTAAACAAATCAGTTGCATTCGATTGAAAGTGATTTTTTTGTTTTCCTTCTCAAAACGAGTGCATCTGAAAGTGCTTCTAAGGTAAAAGAAGGCCTTCTATATATTTTTATTAAAGTGTTTTTATTTGTGTTTCTCCAATGACTCATCCACCCTTTTATATATATATTGCACGTACACACACACACACACATCAGTCCGTTGGGACTTGGCTTGGAAACCGGGAAGGTTAGTGCCCAGGTGTGATACACCTGGGCACTGCCAAGGTGCCCTTGAGCAAGGCACCAGACCCCTAAACTGCTCCCCGTGTGCTGTATATAAAATAGCTGCCCACTGCTCCTAATACTAGGATGGGGTAAATGCAGAGAAACAAATGTCACTGTGTGTGCTCATGTATGTGACCTCCAGATCCTCCAGATCCTCCAGATTTAGATTTTAGATTTAGACACACACACACACACACACACACACACACACACACACACACACACACACACACACACACACACACACACACTTACCCGTTGTTTATCTGGATCCACATATCTGATGCCAAAGTAGTCCTTCTCCAGTAGGTTGAGGTGGTGGCAGATGATGTCAAACAGGTATTGTCCCTTTGCGTCCCTCTGGAACAGACAAAGGGATGAAGAAGATGAAGCACAGTGACAGCATTAGGACCACCGGGTGTTGCTCGTTCTTCAAAGCCATAGCTTGTTTTTAATTAAATGTCTTGCCAGGGAAAAACTCTCAATTTTGGCAATTTGGCATGAAAAAGACACTGCAGATGTATTTTTACGAGTGTCAGACTTCGCCTGCCAGAGACGACTAAGAACCATCCAATATTAAATGCACACTTGGAGCCATCTTGAGTGACTGAACCAACTAAAGGAGAACGTGGATGACACCTTGTGGCGGATTGGCGGGTCTCGTCTCATGAGCTTAATGAGTTTTTAATCTTCATTCTCGCTTAGCATAAAGCATCAGTCTGACACCAGCCATTTAAATCCATTGAGTTGCTGCACACAGCACATCATACAGCAAACCATAGGCCCATGATTAGTCTGGTTATTCTGTAGATTCCGTGAAAATGGTCTATTGTTAACAATTTATTTTCTGTTTTTTGTTGTATTTTCTGTGTTTATGTGTGAAAACGACCATTTTTTTTATCAGGTTATGATGTGAATATGTTATGTTAATAAAGATATGGTATAAATGTCATGATACATATGATATCGATACATTTCACAATGTGCCTATAAATTAAAAATAGCATTCCTAACAGTACAACTGAGAGTCATTACATTAAAATATTTGGACATTTTAAGTACATTAAGGACTAGTCCAGGGCAAGTGTCTGCATAGCGAAAACATCGTTATTTTGCATAAGTGGGAAAACAACCTTTTTTTTAAATATCAGTATGTGTGCACCACAGTAGACAAAGGCTAGAAAACCGATTTAATGACGGCTCAAAGAAGAGCGTTAACGGAGGAGCACAGCAGACTTCACTGCTCACTGCTCTCCTGGCTTCACTTCTAAAAGGCTGCTGAAAGCTTCATTAACGTTAAAACCCTCGGTTTACCCCGTTAAGAGGACGCTCTGAGTGCTTCTAAACGGCACAGTTCACTCTGCTTGTGAATCCTTTATATGGGGGCATTGTGGGCTTCAACACACAGTACATTGAATTGTGTTGTATTGTTTTGTATCACATTCTTTTGGTGTATAGTATAGTATAGTATGGTATAGCATAATATAATATAATTATATAATAATATTATTAATATTATATAATATTATATTATATTATACAATATTATATTATATTGTATTGTATAATATTGAATAAGCTGTGAAGGTAAGGATCACCAAAGGGTGAAGTACTGCAATAATCCAACAGTTGCAGTAGGTGACAGCAGAATAAAAAACTCCCGAAAAGTGAAGGCATAGGCTTTAAGCTAAAGTCACCTTCAGATGACTTAATCAATTATAATCGCATAAAAACTGCGAACCAATATTGCCCAGCACATTCATTCTATAAAACAACAATCTAGGATCGGGCCAATCAGCGACTTGCATACACAGGACGTGGGCTGTGTTTCAATAATGTATTTTGAAAAGCAAGGATGTAATATGTAGGTTATGAATGTGCTCACCTCCTCCTCCTCCCTTTCTCTCATGGAACCTAAATTACCTATATGTCACAGCAATAAGTGTAATGGCATTGAGGAAGCGGCTTGTGATGAATGGGCATCAGGTCGCGGTTCAGAGTGCAGCACCAGAAGAAGCACTCTCGCATTACCTCTCAGCCTCAAGTGATTCACCTCCTCCATCCTGCCACCCCATCTCCTCCTGCCTGCCCCCCCCACCCCCACCCCCACCCAAGTAGTCCCATGTGGAACCACAAAGATGAGCGCTATCAGGGGTCAGCCAGTGTACACACGGCTTTCATAAGCCTCAAATTGTGGCGACTAAATGCATTTCAAGGTCAAAATGGAGGGAGCATGCTGCGGATTATATGCAGATAATAGACATCTGACGTTCGTTTCCGACTTCCTATGAAGGAAAATCTGATTAAATGGAATGTCAACTCAATGTCAGAATTTTAACTTAATTAAATGTAATCGTATCGTATACGGTGAGGAAAAAAAGTACCGTATGTTAGCATTTTAGCAACACATTTTAGCTTAGCGCGAGTGTCCATGTTTTTCCGTTTTTTCAGATGCCACACTTCCCACTTCCGACATCCCACCTCCAACCATAAACAAACGTGGCAGCAGTTTCTGAAGAAAATGTGTCCTGTTAGCGTGCTAACAAGTTGATGCACCAGCACGCACGTTTTAGCATGTTGAAAAGCATAATTATGCTGAATCAGCTGACACCCGCCCTGACCCCTCTACTGCTAATGAGCAACAAGAAGAATGCTAATGTGGACACCAGGAAACAAATGTGTGTCTTGTGCCATGCAATGCCTTGAAATGGGTTAATGAGGGTCATTAACCCATTTCAAGGTTACATTAATCAGGCTTCAAATGAAAGGCTATGAATCAATACAGGATGGTAATACAGTGTTCAACCTATAGGTTTAACCTTGTATTTTGTCTAGTTTTTTTTGTTATTTTTGTCTCAAAATTGTTGTCATTGTGTTGCCATGTCCAAGTCCTGGCAGCCATTAGATTCCAGATGTCCCCATTGCTACTGAGTGTGAGTGTATGTGTGTGTGCACCTGGTGTGTGTGTGTGTGTGTGTGTGTGTGTGTGTGTGTGTGTGTGTGTGTGTGTGTGTGTGTGTGTGTGTGTGTGTGTGTGTGTGTGTGTGTGTGTGTGTGTGTGTGTGTATGTGTGTGTGCACCTGGTGTGTGTGTGTGTGTGTGTGTGTGTGTGTGTGTGTGTGTGTGTGTGTGTGTGTGTGTGTGTGTGTGTGTGTGTGTGTGTGTGTGTGTGTGTGTGTGTGTGTGTGAACGTTGAGGGCACTTCCACCGTGTACAATCGCCATGTCTAATTAATTCACCCAGGGAGCATGTTGCGGAGCATGATGTGGAGCATGTGTAGCCATGTGTAAATAGCAAGGCAGTTGCCGCATGTCAGCCAGTTGTAACCCAGGCCCTTACAATGGAGCTGAGGAGGAGAGGTCAACCAAGGACAAGGTTGAACAGCCAGAGTCCTCTTACCGTCAGATCTCTCTCTCTCTCCATCAATCTACCACACTCGCTCATCACCCTTTCTGGATCGGGGCCATTGAGCTGTCACTAGCAGCATTCTCCTCCATGTCATTACTTAGGGTGTTGATAAGAGGCACTTCATTAGGACAAAGCCTTTTTCGAGGATGGCCTCATCTCTACATGGACATAAGTCTCTCTCTCTCTCTCTCTCTCTCTCTCTCTCTCTCTCTCTCTCTCTCTCTCTCTCTCTCTCTCTCTCTCTCTCTCTCTCTCTCTCTCTCTCTCTCACTGCTACACTCTAACCTACACAAAAATAGCAACAGCCCGCCCACTAGGTTGCTCCAGCTAAGACTGGAGCCGGTGGGATGCTTTGTGGCTGCGCTTGTGGTTGTGTTATGTTGCTGCATCATTTCAGAGTACTCTGTGGAGTGTGTGTGGTCGACGGCTGGTTTAAGCAGCCTCACCTGGCCTGAGTCAGACTGATTAGACTCTGGGGCTTCTGGGTGAGACTGCACACCTGTGGTGCATTGAGTGATCACAGGCACACAGGATAAACCAGCCATCACCACACACACACACACTCACTCACTCACACAGAGCTCAGACATGTCAAAGTTTAATATTTGCTCTTCCTGAAACGTTCTCAAATGAACTGGTTGGTACGACATCTACCTGTGTCCTGTGTGTTTGAGGAAGCCAGAAAAAGCCACTGAGCTGGCAAGGAGCATTGCTACATACTCTGCAAAGGGGAATCCACCAGTGTTTTGGTTCGCGGTTTGGCTTTTCAGTTTGTTTCTCTCATAACAGCATGAACCACTAAAGCTTTGATTTCACCACGTAAAAGCACAAACATGTATTAGTAATTACTTTGGATTTCCACAAGGCCTGGGTCCCTTTTGTCCTATATCGCATCCAAACAGATGCTCATGGTACACCAAGTGTCTTCTGTTATCACACATCGTCTTGGCCTGCATCTCAGCCTGCCTCTGGTCCTCTGACCTTTCTACGATGCCACTCGGCACTGTCACCTCTAAGGTCTAAGGACACTCACTCAGTGCTGTCATCCCTGCTCTGGGTCCTCGAGGGACACTTATCACCGTCACCTATGGATGGCTTCCTTAGTGTAATGTTACAGCACACCATTCACACCGGTGCTTACTCACTGGATGTGACTCTTGGACCTGGCCCGTGTACAGTACATCCATGCACGCGGCGGGGCAGGATAGTGTAGTAGTGGCTTGGGTGTCAGGCTACCTATAGCCGGACATCCTTGAGCAAGATGCCTAGCCCCTGTTTATATATCAGCTTATCACGTCACTATTAGTTGCTTTGGATAAAAGTGTCTTGTAAATAACTAAATACATACAGTTTCCTCTGTAAATTGCACATTTGTACCAAATGACAGAAACAACACAATTTCTTCACGAATGCTGTCATATCGTAACCACAGCATTCATCCTGGCATAAACTGTTTCAGCTTCCTGCTGATGATTATTAATATTATATTGATCCGTGAAGGTCCATTTTCCATTACAGCACTCCCTCATCACTTGGGGATGGGATGAAAGTATTAAAAGGGTGTTTCCCTTATTCTGAGAACATAATCAATTATATTTTGAAAGCAGTATGAATCTGAATAAAGAAAAATGTATTGATGCCACTTATGAGCAGCTCAGTCGATTTTGGGACAGGATACTAGAGTGGTAAAAGTGTTTTCAACTCCACAGTTGAAAAGTCACAAGTTTGGACCCCAATGTCCAGTCTATCTGTGCAAGCATCCTTGAGCAAGACGCTGCTTCCGATAAAAGTGTCAAATGACTACATAGTACACGTTTGTTGTTGTTGTTGATGATGTTGTTGTTGTTGTTGTTTCTTTCAGTGCAGGGTACAGCTGCAGCACTCCCACTGACAGTGTCTCTAATTACGAGATTACAGCGTGATTGCAGGGTAGCGCGGATATTCAGAACACTGCTTGTGGGTTTTCTAATTAAAACCGCCGCGGCATCCGCTTACCTGAGTAGGAGGCCGACGTCATGTGTCATGTGAGCGTTGGCTACAGAATATATTGAATATATTAACACATGAACCATTGACGAATCATTAATGTGGGATGTGAGGATAATATGTAACGAATGCGTCTTTTCCGTCTTCGAAAACAGTATTAATAAGATCACAAAATAGGCCTGTAATCAGGCCTGTTAGCGTCACTACTTCACTACTAAAATCGATTTCAACCCATTTCATCTTGGACTCAACTACTGCCTTTTAGAAAGAAATGGCCCACATGCAGCAATGCTGTCGGTCTTTTAGATACAGAAACAAACTTCCACAACGGCTTTGTAGGATGGTTATCTTTGATTACCAGGTTCAATGAAAAAACAACAACAACGATAAAAACAACAAGCTGTGTAGCGTTGGTTCCCAGGCAGCCCCAGTGGTACAGTAGCCACTTTCCTTTCAAATGAATCATTCAAACTGTCTCCATGTCAGCGCTGGGACGTAGAGCATTAATAAAAAATGCTATCATGTTATATAGTGGAGGGGAGTGGAGGGGATTGGGTGGGGGGGGGGGATATGACTCAATGAGATTGTCTTCACGCAGGTATGTGTGTGTGTGTGTGTGTGTGTGTGTGTGTGTGTGTGTGTGTGTGCGTGTGCGTGCGAGAGAGAGGATGGGAGAAAATGTCACAGGGCATCCAAAGCACTACGGCACGCTTCATTAACAGATTAACTTAACAGATTAACTTTCTTCCTTCCTTCCTTCGTCTCGAGAGAGATCCGTCGGCGGATGGATCCGTCCAATGTAACCGACCCTTGCGCTATCCTTGGCCTCGAGAGCCGCCTCGAGTTCTACAGCTCTGGTCCTGCCCATGAGTAACCCACAACAGGCTTCAGCTTGAGCCCTGAAGTACTGGAGTATTGAAGTGTGGGTCGTCTGTCCGTCCATCAACGGTTCACAAGGCCTATTCTTCCGTAAAGGAGAATGTATACCTTGAGCTCGCACTGCCATTAAGGCGACCTAATGTGCCTTCTGACCGGTTGCGCCTTCTGACGACGCACACCTGACAGACAACACAGTTACAAATATCAACATGTTCAGAATGTCATTAAGACATGTGACAGAAATGACCCTGATAACGCATAAGCCATTAAAGACAACCCCCCTTGGAAAGGGGGGTTGTGATGCGAGGAGAGTCCAGAGAAGAGATTTTCTCTCCGTGATGGCAGATTTGTGAGACATTTCCCACCAATTAGAGCGGCCCCCATGGCTGTGATTTATCCCTTTCAGCTCAGTGGCACAGAGGAGATCAAGAGGAGAAGGAGACAAAAGAAAAGTGTCTGTGAGATGCTGAAGCGATATCTCCAGATCAAAGGGCCACACCGCCGTCCACCAACCAGTGGGTGTGTATCGCAATCCCATGCAAGTCTAGGGTTTATTGAAAAGTATCAAAGCCATACAGTCCAGTGGGACTAAGGCAAACTTCTTTAGGCTTTTTGTTAACACAGTCGTATGCGTGAATGCATGGACTTGCCCAAGAAATATGTTAAATTAAAATAACGATATTAAAATTAAATCTACAGCACATGCACATTGTGAATAACCATCTATAAATGATTTGTTGTTTAAGGCCTTGGTACAACTGTTGTAGCGGAACATAAAATAAATGAGTTGCGCAGAGCCACCATCATATAAGCTATATTATATTCAGATTCTTCCAAGCTCTGACTCCTGACATTACAGGCCCAGATTCAAACGACCAATCATCTCCACAAGAGGAAGCAAGTCAATCGCTTGGCCAATCGCTGAGCATCACAAGGCGATGTTGACCCGCCCCACGGGCCAAATCTGACCCTGTCATTACTTGCAAGGGGCTCTTATGTGACAGCCACGTTCTCCACTGAATCATTTATTGTGTGAATTGCGTCTCCCTGGGGCCAGCATTAGAGCATTGACACACACACACACACACACACTCACACACACACACACACACACACTGCCAGTGGAGGACTGCTCACGCCTGTATGCACACACGTCGTCGTCTACAGGGGAGAGAGTTTAAAAAAAACACACAGCTTTCCACATTTTCATGGCTGGATTCACCGCTGGAAAGCGATCTCTCCAGGGGCCATTCGAGACAATGGCAAAGGGGTGAAGTGGCAGCGATTTGGGCCTCTTCTCTTCCCAGCGTGAGAGCTCCGAGAGCTCAGAGACTCCCGATTCCCGTAAAATGGCGCTAAACGGTCTGCTGTCAACCCAGATCTTGAGCAGGAAACATTACAGCGTGCCTTATTCAAAAACAGTCAGGGCTAAACTCGTTTGGATTACATTTTCTCAATGACAATGTTCCATACTGCTTATGCCTGCGACTAGACACTATAATATTGCTTCACGAGAGAGCTGGTAAAAGGATGAATGACGCTGAACACCAGCTTCAGTCAAAACAACACAAGTTGACACTTGCAGCACCATTCAAATCTACACAGAAGAGTCAAATACCAAAATATGTATCGGATCAAGTAGGCACTAGCGTAGGCTATGCCTTGGATGCACTACATTTGATTTACAATGTCTTTCCAATCTAGCTACACCCAGTGTGTCCGGGCTGGGCCTGAACTACTATGGGTTTCGGTTTGTATTCAAAAGCATTTTAAAAACCTGTTAAGAACGCAGTTAAAGCAAAGCAGGCCTTAAGCTGCAGCCTATAATGGACATGCATTGTTCATGTCTACTGTATATATTCTCCACGGTTAAATGCCCTTACGGCAACACTAGGTTGAACCTGTGAACACGTTGACAATAGCGGTGAGCGACACCACCAGGTGTAGAACACGCCCGGGTGGATCTCCTGGGGATTAATGAGCGAGGGGACCTGAGCATGGGCATGCTTCACCTCGTTACGCCGTCGCTTCAGTCCACATCCCCATCACAATGGGTCATTGTGTAGCAGACCTGTTAGTCGGAATTAGGCTGAGGAGAAAAAAGAGGACCCGTCGCTGAGACCAATTAGCTCTCAACCAGTGGATCAGATCGTCTGACTTTGATCAGAAGAGGCTCGGCCGCTGGCTCTATTTATTCCACATTAACAAGGAACTTTATTCCCACCGGAATGTGCAGAGGGGAACCTTAGAGATAGCGGATGTCTAGCTTCGTCTTCAATACGTTTTCTTTGTGCTTTTCCGATAACCCGCCATTCATTAATTGTGACGACGCCACCATTTACCTTTGTGAGTGAATTCTCTCAGACGAACCGTTACAAATACCTCAATTGCTGCTTTTGAAGTAAAGACGGTTTGGATCAGCTGATTTGACGCATTGCATAAAACATGATCTGCATTTTATCAACGGCATCAGTGAAAGAAACACAAAGAAAATAGGACCAAATTGAATCCGAGGGTGCCTTGGTAGTGGAACAATGAGAAGTGGATGTCTACGCATATTTCACGAACAACAGCTTGGAGTGAAAAGGCCTGGAGACAGAGATCCTTGTTTGGACACCAACAGCTGCCTGGCGGCGGGGATTGTTTGGCAGAGAGGGAGGGGTTTGTGATTAGAAAATTAAGAAAAAGGCAGATGGCTGAGGAATACACTGGAACCGACGGAGAGTATTGAGCACGCCAAAGAAAGGAGCATCTAACGTAGGAGCCTGCCTGACAGTGTCGGTGTGGAACGTGCTGCGTGAAATAACGCTCTGGGAAGCTATTTAACTCATGAATAGTCCCAAGAGAAAAGGCAATGGCAAATATAGGCGCCAATGGCGATGAGTCAGGGTGCGGATGATCCAAAGGGACTTGGGAGTGAATTCTTAAAGGGGTCATTGAAGGAAGAGCATATATACGTTCCATAGCCATAGCAAACGGCTTACTCCCATTCATAAAAGTTTGCCTGTTTGTTGGTAAGAAAATACGTTTACTTTGCATTCCCCATCTGGAACGCGCCTTGTGAATTCTTAAAGGGGTCATTGAAGGAAGAGCAGGTAGCCGGAAGGGGTTTTCTACGCATTCCTGGCCGAGGGATGACTACAGATCGGCTGTGGACCCTCGAACCCATAATCTCTGGGAAGGAATTCAAACAGACCACTAGATTAAACAACATGACCACACTACCACACTACGACTACGCTGGGGAAAATCACCCCTAGCGATGTGCAAAAGGGGAATAAATTAAGTATTGTATTCATGCAAATCCCCTGAATGACATCAATTGTGCTGTCCATTCCGCTATAGGTTATTTGTCACACACGCTATGTTGTGTGAAAAGAGATTACAATGATACATGGGCAATGAGAAACTGCAGAGCATGCTAAAACCCATTGGATATGACCATGTGGGCCGTAAAAGGCTAGGGTCTGCTGGACACAGTGCTGTGGTCAGCAACAAACTGGGTCACACATCGCTGGGAAACGGAAGGAGTTAAAAAAAGAAGCTGTGTGGTGTGTGTGTGTGTGTGTGTGTGTGTGTGTGTGTGTGTGTGTGTGTGTGTGTGTGTGTGTGTGTGTGTGTGTGTGTGTGTGTGTGTGTGTGTGTGTGTGTGTGTGATACAATGTAAACAAACAAAACATGTGTTCAGTGTGATGCTTAATGTGCAGTCTGCTCAGAGAGAGCCGTGGTGGGAGGGGGGTATATGATACTGAGATGCAAGATATGAGAGAGAGAGAGAGAGAGAGAGAGAGAGAGAGAGAGAGAGAGAGAGAGAGAGAGAGAGAGAGAGAGAGAGAGAGAGAGAGAGAGAGAGAGAGAGAGAGAGAGAGAGAGAGAGAGAGAGAGAGAGAGAGAGAGAGAGAGAGAGAGAGAGAGAGGAGCTTTACAACGACCCACACACACACACACACACACACACACATACAGAAAAAAAGGGAGAGACTATTAAAGCCAAGCTGGCAATGGAACCCATCAGTGGTGGGGGGCTTTAGCACTCATGACACACAAATCCTCATTGAGAAACATTCATCTAGCACCCCCCCCCCCCTCCACACACACACACACACGCACACACACACACACACACACACACACACACACACACACACACACACACACACACACTGTCTCACACACACACACTCTGGCCTGGAAATCACACTAATTTTGTAGCCGCCATGCCCGCTATGCCATACAAGCACAATCACATCTCGGGCCGGGTCATTCGTTTTCCCTCCATCACCCTTTTCAACAGCCTCCAGTGTTAAATGAAAATGTGCTATTGCTCTATTTTTTGCCTGCCTGACTGCCTTAGTTATTTTCTTCCGGTCTATGTTTGAGGGTTTTCTTCCTTATATATACTTTCCATAGCCATAGCAAACGGCTTACTCCCATTCGTAAAAGTTTGCCTGTTTGTTGGTAAGAAAATACGTTTACTTTGCATTCCCCATCTGGAACGCGTGCCTCCCAGCGTGGCTTCCAGACTTTGCCCTGTGTGTTTCTGCATGCTTCCTTTCCGAGACCCATTTTCCACATAATGATTTAAATATAGCAGAGTAGAGTGTGAGTGGAACAGAAGAGACACTATGGTGTTTGCTGTCTGGCTGTCTGGATGTCTCTAGCAGAGAACCACCTCCGTAGGGCCGGTGCCTGGCAGGCTGTTTTTAGAGCCAACTGCTGCATCTGTGTTGTGTTGTTGACACTGTGTTGTTTACAGGTACAGATTGTAAAAGGGACAGTCGCACATCGTCGCAGCATTTTATCCCAGGCGGATGCTGACCTAATTCAGTGGGAGGGGAAGTACGGGAGGAAGGTATTCATTGTTTAAAAATGTGTTAAAACGGCAAAAGAGAAGTCCACACATTTATTTAATTTTGATTAATCTTTCTAATCAGTTAACCTTATTACCAAAATAGCTGTTCCTATAGTCCTTTCTTGACTATATAGACAGTAGGATGGGTGTGCATGTGTGTGTGCGTGTGTGTGCGTGTGTGTGTGTGTGTGCGTGCATGCGTGTGTGCGTGCATGCGCGTGTGCGTGTGCCTGCGTGCGTGCGTGCAAGCAAGACAGCCATACAGGTTTTTTCACAGGCATGTGAGGACCACTGGTGTGCCCATCCTCCCTCCCCAATGCAGTTGTGGTTGATGTGCAAAGTGTTGAAGCTACAGAGGGCTGTTAAGCTGCTGCCAGGGGCTCTGCAGTGACAGCTTATTGGAGAGATTTACTGTAGTGTCACTTATGATGCGTCGAGGCTTACCTAATCCCTGACATGGCTCAAACTGAAATTGGAATTACTGTACATAGAGATATGCACATTCGTTTATCATACATTAAAACTAAAATAGTTCGGATTCGATTGTGTTGATATGGAGTGATAGTTATAAAAACAACTTGAGTGTGTGAATTTTTTGCAACTCAAAACACTATGAATGTAGAGTTAGTTACGATACAGTTGATTTAGTTCTTTTGAAATCCACTGGATTTCCAGATAATAAACTGTAACAATGCTGCCCCAACCCCACTCCCTTCCTGTTTTTGCAGTGTGTCCTTAGTGTAATGTTTGTCACCTGTGTTAATTAGTAATTCTGTGCACCTGCCTTCTTTCTATTTAAGTTCCTTAGTTAGCTTCCTTGTCTGTTTAGTTCTGTCTGCGTGTTTTTATTAAGTTTAGCTACCCTTCACACCTACCGTGAGTCTGATATCTGCATTTGGGTTCACCTCCATGGCAAGCTGTGACAAAAGGAACCAGACCGCAAAATTAACCCTAGTTTCCCCATTGTCCATGTTCCTGACAGAGAACTGTATCCTGGAAAGAACTGTGACACTCACTTCCCAGCTACTCAACCCTGTTTTGGACCTGCTTAGGCCTGTTCTGGACCCCCCCTAGCTCTGTTCTGGACCTACCTAGCCCTGTTCCTGACCTACATAGCCCTGTTCCCTAGCCTACCCTGAGCCTCATCAGTCTCCACCGCATCCTAGGTCTACCTGTTTTTGCTTTGTGTCGTTAGTGTACTGGTCATCACCTGTGTTCTGTCTACTGATATACCTACTGAGTTCCTGCCCCAGTTTGTCTGTTCCTTGTGTTTTCATGATTTTTAGCCTTCCTTTTGTACCTACCCTGAGTCTGATCACTGCATTTGGGTTCACCTCCCTGCACAAGCCGTGACAATAAACCATAGATATGTTGATTCCAAACGGCCTGCATTTCATAGTTATAAGCAGAGTTTCCTTTATGTGTTGAAATGGGATTGGATTTAATCAGCATATTCTTAAAATTGAAAGAACAGATTCAATTAGAAAAAAATATGATTGCTGAGTAATAAACACTCATGATGAGGTTTCTACCATTTACCAGTTACTATTACCATTTACCAGTAACCTTCACGGAATTCACACACAACACGAACACAACCTGATTAGCTATTTGATTGTCGAGTTAAACTTCAGCCTTTTAGGCTGACATGTTCTCCTGGTTTGGTAGCAATTATTAACATAACATTTATTCAATGAAGCCGTATTCACTGACGAACACAAAGTGAATGCGAAGGTTAGAGGAAAATAAAATTATCGGAACGGAGAAGTTAATAAAGGAACTCTTCCAGTAAGGCAGGCTTACTGGAACCTGTGTGTGTAGGCACTTAAACCCTTTCGATCAATTCAGAATGACTTCAGAACACAGACAGATGTGTGTGTGTGTGTGTGTGTGTGTGTGTGTGTCTGTCTGTCTGTCTGTCTGTTTTCTTTCTCCATACCAAGCACTGTGTGTGTGTGTGTGTGTGTGTTGTTGGCATTGACCAT
Source organism: Muraenolepis orangiensis (assembly GCA_027704905.1). Classification (NCBI taxonomy): domain Eukaryota; kingdom Metazoa; phylum Chordata; class Actinopteri; order Gadiformes; family Muraenolepididae; genus Muraenolepis; species Muraenolepis orangiensis. The sequence goes on along the minus strand of CM051010.1, from coordinate 4,419,389 downwards.
TTCCTGAACCCTTCCCGGTTGTGTTACTCGCACTTCTAAAGCAGCTCAGACAAGGGGTGGCAAGCGGAAGAATGAAAATAACAATATGCTACACTCGAGAAGAATCCAAACGCTATCACTGTTCTTGGCTGTGTGCCAAGAACAGGCTTCTTCACCACACACACTTTGTTATAGTATTGTATATATACACACACACACACACACACACACACACACACACACACACACACACACACACACACACACCGCTGTTCATTGCAATGATGCCCTTTTGGATTTTCCTGACGCCATGCAAATCTCAACATGCTGATTATGCTCTTCATCAGCAGACAAGCTAAACCTCAACTTTTAGGAACATCTCTCTCTCTCTCTCTTTCTCTCTCTCTCTCTAAATGGTTGCATAGCAACAACGTGGTTCCGACGTATATTTGATTGGATGGTTCGGGCCCAACCAAGGGTAACAAAACAAGCAAAGTCCAAGTGAGGGCAAAACCTGCTTTTAGAAACCTCTGGCCCAAATGGATGTCCCCTGTAAGGATGGACTCAAATAGGCTCATCCTGCAAGAGGTGAAAATATGTCGGTCCTACAATTGTTCCCAGGCTGGAAACACTTTTAGCTGTCTCCCACACATGTTACATAACATATTGATTCCAGCGTGCCAAAACCGCAGGTCAAGAGGAAATATTGTCTATATGATAAAACATTGCTCAGAGACTAGAATTAGATCCTGTATAATTATGCAGTGAAATTGTGAATAGTAAATATAGTCCATATGGCAGGAGGTGACCAAGATATATATTATAATAAGATAATGAGATGAGTCAGTACAATACAGTACAGTACAGTACAAAAGCCCATTTCATAAATATTTCACCCTTCCAAGCGAGAAAGAAACACATGCTAAAATTAGCTTCATAACTTATCAGCATTATGAGTATGGTTATTCTATTTGTTCTATTGAAATGCTTACGTTCTGTTGTCGTAACATCATTACAACCTCTGTGACTGTTGCCATAAACAGTGTTGTATAATATATGTATATATGTATGTATGTATGGTACATAGTATAGTACACAGTATTCAATTGTAGGAGATTCATACTGCGGGAGAGAATGGGGAGTAAGCACTCCATTGGTGCTTGGCAAATAAAAATGAGTGAATCCTGAATCTTGAATTGATTACGGCAGTAAGAAGTTCACCGTCTCCTTCAACTCCACCATAGTAGTGATTACGCCACAATCTGACTCAAATCACTTGGTCAATCCCCTGGCTTCCAGTCCTACTAAGAAAAACGCCATTCCAGGCTTTCTCCTTGGAGACCAGCATTCCATTTAGAAGTGCCCTGCTAGTAGGCTGATGCTCAATGGATCGACAACTGCTGGTGTTGCAGGTAGGGGGAGGGGATGACCATGCTGGACTGATGACATGGCAGTTTTCTGCTGTTCCACTCTGTGGCCCTGCTGCAGTATTTTAATACCCTACCTATAGACTGTATGACATAAGTCTCTTATAGAACGTATAAAAATCAGTACCCTACCTACAGACTAGATTTAAAAAAGTAATTAGTACCCTAACCATAGCCTGAGAGACTTTTACTCATGAAATTGGAATTACCGAAATTGGAATTTACTATCACTCATAAAGTATCTTACCCATAGAAAAAAAATCCTACCAATCATTTTTTATTATTAAAATGATATATATATACACAGTGTATATATATATATATATATATATATATATATATATATATATATATATATACACTGTGTATATTGTATAAAATTTGTAGGGTATACTAATAATTCTAAAAAAATATTTTTTAATTAAAAATATTAATTAAATATTGTCCTAGCCAAACACCCTGCAAGACTATGGGCGTGGTATCAGAAAAGCTCCACATGACCTGCCCAAAAGGCCTGAAGGCATCGATTCCGAGATCAGCAGCTCAGCGGGGTGTAGAGAATCTGCATATGCAAATGACCCTGTGAGCGAGCACAGCGGGACGTTGATAGTATACAGGAGCTGGGGGGGGGCCGCACGATTTCTGCTTCACCGCATCTCCTCAGTTCAAACGTCACACAGGATGAATACATGTAGTATCGCGATGGTGGTGGTGGCCACCACATGCTAGATTGTTGTGCCCGGGGATGGGGCAAAAATCTGGGCGTTTGTACCATTGAAGCCCCCCGGGTCACTTCACAGTGAGCAGCCCTAGAAGAACAGATTGCTGCTGCTCTACACAATCACAGTGGG
>CM051010.1:4227132-4412132 GCA_027704905.1 Muraenolepis orangiensis | reverse complement strand
GCATACATTAACAGGCTAGTGGAGGAATGCATCCCGACCAGGTCTGCTCATTCCCGAACCGCAAACCATGGATGAATGCCGACATACGGAACAAACTTAAGGAACGGAGTACTGCTTTCACAACAGGCGACTCCGATCACTACAAGAAGGCCAAGTATGAACTCAGAAAAGCCATCAAGAAGGGTAAATTGGATTACAAAAATAAATTGGAATTACAGTTTGAGGGCTCTGACACCAGACGTATGTGGCAAGGTCTGAGGGTCCTTTCCAATTACAAGGGGAGCCATATCGTATCGTTTATCGTTTATCGCAATAAGTCCTCCCCACGATAAGTATTTTGTCATACCGCGGTAATAACGATAATTAATGACGTGTTTACATATGCGACAAACGGCGTCAAATGGCGTTTGCATTTTCACTGGAATTGGCTTCTATTCACGGCTATCATATCACTCCGCGAGTAGTCCCGTTCACTTTTCCTTTTTTTGGTCATTTATCATCATTTATCGTTATCGCAATAAATACCATGAAATATCGTGATATAGTTTTAAGTCCATATCGCCCAGCCCCAAAACACATTTTTTGATAGCTTTGAAAGGGACCCTGAGCCGACCAACAAATTGAACAGCCATCCAGAGGACTACGTTCTACAACTGTCCGAGTTCCGTTTCCTTGGGCTACAGATTTCCGATGACCTGACATGGACCCGCAACACGGAGGTCATGCTGAAGAAGGCACACCAGCACCTCTATACTCTGCAGTGCCTCAGAAAAAGGCCAGAGGTGGCTAGTGAACTTCTACTGTGGCACCGTAGAGAGCGTCCTGACGAGTGGCGTCACTGTGTGGTACGGCAACACCACTGCACAGGACAAGAAAGCCATCCAGAGGGTCGTGAGGACGGCAGAGAAGATCATTGGGTGTGCACTTCCATGCATTGAGGAGATCTGTAGGACCAGATGTCGGAAGAAGGCCATGTCCATCATAAAGGACTGCAACCACCCTGGGCACCATCTCTTCTCCCCCCAAACGTCTGGTCGCCGGTTGCGCAGCATCCGTACAAGTACCACCAGGTTTAAGGACAGTTTTTATCCACAGGCAGTGCGCCTACTGAACTGCTAGGAGTGCTGCCACTTTCACTTTCATAACATTGTCATTAACATTACACTTACATACTTTGCTGGACTTTCTGGACTCATCACAGTTACTGCACTGTATTCATGATGCTGCTGCACTACTTTAAATGCTTTTAATGATTTTTGTAAAAAAAAATGTACATTCAACACATGTACATTTTTTTATTTAATTGAACAGTCACTTTGCTGCTCTTTTAAAAAAATGTTATTGTATATATTATTTTCATGGGATTGTTTTGGAGATGTATACTGCGGGAGGGAATGGGGAGTAAGCATTCCAATGTACCTGTTGTAATTGGCCAATACAAATATATTGTATCTTGTATACAATACACAATGGAGGCAATTGATGTCAATAAACCTAAAAGTAAGTTGGGTTTCCTGTGAGTAGAAGAAGTCAATATATATTGAGCACATTGCCTTGCCGTGTCTCCTAAAACACAGATACATTTTGCAGATATGACCCTTCAAAACCACACACAAATACACATGAGTGGGACTGTCCGCTATCACAAAGGATCCATGACACTGGAGCCTGCTGAGCACTACAGCAGTATGGGGGGGGGATATTGATGTTTGATGAGGAATAAGAAATGACAAGTTATGCTTAAAGCCTTTTGTTTTCACTCACTCATGGTCCTTTTGAAGAGTTGTTTGTTATTTTAGGTGATAAGACGGCCAAGGGGAGCTTTCAAATGGTTTGATAACCCTTCTGAACGTCAACATAGGGCAGTGTGCAGTGCAGCACCGTCCACTTCAAAAAAGACACCATCCTCGCCAAAAGTTTTCAAACAGATCTCATTCCTAAACTCTGACTCAGCAGGAGAGTTACGGAGGTTCACAACTCAGTTTAAAGATGAGAGAGCATATGGAGATTTTGTGCTAAACAAGCAATCAACATTTGGGGGTTGTTCAGGGCCAAGCGCATCCAATTTGGATGGAATAACCCTTGCTCGGCATTACACCTTAGTCAATTCCCTGAATGTCCGAACCTTGCCATTGTTCAGCAGCAAATGAATAATTCAACAGATCTCCACTAATCCATTATTCAAAGTAAGAGTAAGTTGGATATAAAAGGGAGCTTCTGTGCCAGGCAACAAGTTAATTAGGCAAAAATAAAATGCAGCAAATCCAGATTCGTAATTTCCTCGGGCATCAAAGGGTAACAAACAAGCCCAAAATGGAAATAGGCTTTTAATAGTTCTGTTCATTCTACAGAATGGGTAAAAAAATGGGTCTCTTCAACCTTATCGTTATAATATTCTGAATCAATTGTATTTTGGAGAAGTGGAGGTTGTCTTCACTTGGATTCCCCAGTCGGAATACCCAGAACAAACAAAATAAACAAACTATCTAAATAATTAATGAATCAACGACCAGACTCGAGGCTCACAGGCGCTCGTACCCGACCGTTAAACAGGGGACTGCTGAAGTAGGCCCCTGGGGTTGGCTGCCTAAAGACCACTGTTCAGTTTGCTACCCGGGTCAATAACAGAAGACAGCTCTCCTGGTCTCTACATAAGGAACCATCAGTGGAGGGAGACTCTCTCTCACTCTATTTCCTAGCAATGTAATTACTCTCATCATTTGTGGAAATTAGGTTATAGAGACGGAAATACTTAGTGGTGTGTCGTAACAAACTAGAAATGAACCCAGTGCTCTACCCCCTGGGGGCTATAAGAAATATGCCTTTGCATTGGGGATCGCTGGGGACCAAGGCCTGAACTGAGTACTGTAGTAAGAGAAGAGGTCATCGGGGATTTGGGTTGTGATGTCGTGACCCAAAAAAGATGTAGAAGAATTTAGAAAAAAAATTAAAGGGAATGTGATCTTGCTCTATGATCTAGGATCTTGATGCCTGTGAAATGAACAGTGGAATAATTGCCTTGAATTCCACATTCCACATCTTATGAAGTAAATCCTCAAAAAAAATCATCAATGAAAGTTTTAAGCAGTTAAGGTGTTATGTAAGTATTTAGTCTCATATGGGGAATAAGGGGGTCTGGCCACTGGTGTGACTGACATCACTGTGTGTCGTCAGTGTGGCTGTACGTGTGCCCTGAAGTGGGCCCCCGAGGAGTCAATACCTGCACTGTGCGACTACAGCTAAAAATAGCTGGGCTGGACAGCACCGTCAGCACCCAGCCGCACCGCTAGCACCGTTAGCGCCGCCTCAGCATCCCGAGACGACACTGAGCTCCGATTGATCACCGTTATTGATCAGGCGGGTCCATTCTCGGTGAACTTCAATTAACAGCAATGCACCTCAGGGGATCGCTTGGAATCTATATTTGGGGGGGGGGCCGCCGTCGGCTATGCCGCAATTAGAATTTCAGATTCACGACTCACACGAAACACAACAGAGCCTTTCCACAGGAGGTCACCCGGACAAACACAGGTGTCGCTTGTAATAATAATTACGGGGTCTTGTACTTTTATGGACCAGGGCACGGGTATAAAAGGTGTATGCGTTACAGTAGCAGACCCACACTTGGTTCATTAGCGTTATGAGTGACCCCCCCCCCCCGTGTGTAGCCTACAACGAAGCCTCTGTGACCGGGGTCCGTTGGTGGGTGGAGGGCCGGCGCCGCCACTGTCGAAACAAACACCCGTACGTCAGCCCCTCCCCTTCCTGCTGCTATACGGCCATAGACACCTTTCTACACCCTACCCCCCAACCCCACCCTACCTTATCTGTTCCCTATTTCTGCTCTCTCTTTCTTTGAAGTGCACCTTGTTCAGAGCGTTGGGAGCTTTTAAGTCTCGTCACGCATTAGTACGCCATGTCCCCCAACTGCAGCGTAATGGAGAAAACAGAACATTTCAATTTCCAAACCTTTTGTTCACTCTAAGGGCGCTTCTGACGCTGGGAAACATAATAAGGACTATTTTGCTCTGAGCTCCTCTCCTGCAGGCAACAAAAGAGACAACACATGCAGGCCTGTGATAACCCTGGGGATAAACCTGAGGACATGTGTTTTCATAACACAGAGACAGACACAGGCAAACCTCATATATCATTCACATTTCAACTGGGAGCTCTTTCACCTTTACGTGAGGATACTATGCCTGAAACAAACACCAAACATGCGGTTTTTTTAAATCAACACTCAGTCTCCAATTGTAATGAGAGAGAAGAAGAGGCCATTTTAAACAGTTGGAACGTTGGTTCAACTACTTTGAACCAAAAGGACAAGATTCCCTGTGATAGGTATTTCAATGCCCACCGGTGTACCAGTAACTAAGGCAGCATTAGAACACAGATAGAGGGCGCTGTCTCCCTCCCTCCCTCCTCGGACCGCCTTACTGAGAGGAAGTAAAGGCAGGTGGTAGAATAGAGGAGAGCAAGGCTTTTTATTGTCTGGCTGCGTAGCCAAACAAAATGGTCCCCTGGACTGCCCATGCCATTAGGCACATAGACACAGAGACTCATACTATGGGTTGCTTATGACTCACTATAAATGGTGAATGACTGTGCGTGTGTGTGTGTGTGTGTGTGTGGTGTGTGTGTGTGTGGTGTGTGTGTGTGTGTGTGTGTGTGTGTACTATTTTCATGCACTTAATAGCCTCAGGGAATTGCCAGTGTTGATGCAGAATATTGAATATCAAAAAAATAACCCCACTAAGCTGCGTTTGAATCTAATTTAGTCAAGGAATAAACCAATTCTAAATACACACAGATGAAACTAATGTTATTCCACTTGTTATTGTGCCTCTCGCATGGAAACGAGCATTCAAAAGGACCCTTAGATATAAAAGGAAATTAGATGATTAATCAAAATCCCCTGGCAGTTGATTACAATCAGGGTAACACACACTCCTATCGCGTGGTGGATTCAGTGAACATGATTAATGAAAGTCCACTCAACTCATATAAATAATGAAATCATCACCTTTCCTTATACAGTTCTTACACATTTGGCACTGATTGTGTTCTATGGCGAGGCGGGACTCTTTGTGCTCCTCCCTGTGTAGTCCTAGTTTGGGCTCCCCAGAGACACTCATCTGCTCTGACCGTTACGCTGACACACACACACAAAGGGAGAAGGAGGCTGACTGCACGACTGAACAGCTTGTGGGTGGCAATCTTGAGGACCAGGCACATGCGCAACAATGGGAGAGCCGTGTAGTGGCTTACCACTATGGGGCCTTTATTGAAGTACAAAATTGACCGGGATAAATCTAACTTGTTCACCTATAGGATGTTATAGACTCATGTGCACACACGTGCACAGTGCACACACTCACACACACACACACACACACACACGTGGGTGGTAAATTCAACTTGCATGAAAAAAAATTGGAATCAACCTTCAACCCTACTCTCAACAGCTTATTGCAGCCACACACACACACACACACACACACACACACACACACACACACACACACACACACACACACACACACACACACACACACACACACACACACACACACACACACACACACACACACACACACACACACACACACACACACACACACACCACTTGACACAAGGGGATTTGCAGAGCTGTAAGCCACAATACACCTGAGAACAAGCCAGAGCTTTGACAGTGTTTTGAACTCTAGGATGAAAAAGCATTCTTTTAAGTTTCAAGTATCCTTCTGCACAGACTCTCAAGACACAATTCTGTACAATTTCATTCAGGGCCTTCTTCTTTTTTTAGAGGCACGCACACGCACACACACACACGCGCACACACGCACGCACGCACGCACGCACGCACGCACGCACGCACGCACGCACGCACGCACGCACGCACACACACACACACACACACACACACACACACACACACACACACACACACACACACACACACACACACACACACACACACACACACACACACACACACACACACACAAAGCAGATGGGTGGCCAATTAGGACACCAGACAACAAAAATGAAAAGATATATATGAAAAGCACTTCAAGCTTTTAACACAAATTTCACTGCTATACCCAATAATTGGCACGACCGTTTAAGGGCTGCTATTTTAATTCAGATTTACCATATGTCCCAGAATCTCCCGAAAATTGACATTTGAAGAAATACTGAAAAACAGATAGCAGCGATCTTACGATTCTAAAATTAGACTGCATGAGCAGAACTTCCCAATGAAGAACCACTGAGTTGGGAAGTTCTGCTCATGCAGTCTGTGTTTTTCGGATTCCTCATCCTCATGAAAACCCAATCGCCTGAGAGGCCGCGAGGAGGACACGGGTGTGAAGACACAAACCCAGGACACCGGGTGAAGGCGGCAGGGCAGAGAAAATGACGAAAATAACGACGACAATAGCAACGGCAATAAGAGCCGAGGCGAGAGAGGAGGGTCGTCATTAGGCTCAGAGAAACCCCGCGGTCCTGCGGAACAAAGGAAGAAGGAGCCCGTAATAAGGTGGCAAGTGGTGGCCTGTGGAGCAGGGAGGGACGCCCATCTCAGGAGTGATGGGGAACCAGGTGGCGGACGGACCATCAGAGCAGAGGAGGCTCTGGGGATGCTTTGGTCATGTAAGCATGACAGTGACACTGTACATTATAGTATGGCTCCAGGTAGGTATAATGAGCATCCCCAACACAGATGGGAAACGTGATAGGGACAGTACTCGCTATTGTAACAGTGTTAGGGAAAATAATACAGTTTACTGTCTTTCTGCGGCTGTGAAACGCACATTTTTCAGTCTGGGATGAATGCCTTTTTGGTGTACAGCTCATAAACGATTAGGTGTTTTGCTTAGCCTTTGTTCACGTTGCTTGATATCAATAATAAACCCCCACCTACCTAAAAAAAAAAGGCCCATGTTTATTTGTTAATGCTAAACAAGCTGGGGCCTCGGCCGTGCCCCAGGGCTGTGGTGCGACGCGTCGAGCCATTAAGGAAGGTTGCTGTAGCGTATAAACATCACCAACAAGCTGTGTGATGGGTTTATGCCGGCCTGGAGGGCACTTCCCCTTTCACAGGCAAGCCCAAACTAACAGTTTGGATTGTACGACAGCATATGGGGTATAGCTATAGGGTAGCCTCACAAATCAGACTTTAGACGAATAACTAAAGTCTAGTCTAAATATCAAACCTATATATCAAACCTAAATCTAATTCATACTCAATTTATGTTTTAGATTCATATCTGAAGTCGGATAGTCGGACGGCTGAACGGAGCACTTCAATGTCTTTTTTTGCTTAATATTCGCGTCGAACCGATCATGTTGCTGGAGGCGGCAAACTGTAAGCATGGAATTGGCAAACACTAACTGGGCCAGCAGTATAAACTGTGAAAAAAAGTGTCCGTACACATCTCAAATCAACACTGTGTAGACTGGCCACTGTAGAAATACATGTATTCAAACCTCCTTATCAAAGCTTCATCCACTCGTGGGAATACGTTTTTGGTTTTGGTACAATATCTCCATAATAAAGAACAGGAAACGGGGTCTGTGCCGCTATCCCTCCCAGTAGGACTGCTGGATCCCATATGAGGTACAGGTGGATCCCTGGTGCTGGGTGGCTCTTCATTCATTCTAGTCTTCAGGAAGGCATCATTGTGAGGAGTGGGATGTGGGGGAGGGGGAGGCGGAGGGGGAGGTTAGTATTCATGGCCACAGCTGTAGCGTAACCCCTGTTCCCCTCTCACTTTCCCTCTGTCACCAACCGCACAATGGAGGGCCGGGAAGACACTGCTCTCCCCACACCCTGAGTGCCGGCCAGACAACCAGCATCTCTCTCGCACACGGAGGAGAGAGGGGGAGAGATGGGGGGGGGGGCGGGGGGGTTGTAAACAATACATTGGCAGACACGTGCCATAGCAAGCACAAAAAATGCCAACTTCAGCATTATGACATCCCAGTGCTGACTAGCAATGCCTGATGAGACCTGATATTAAGCAAAGAAAGAGAGCTGTTTAAAGAATGATTCATCACCAGCCTCTACCTCTCACTGTCTCGCTTTCTGGTTGGGACTAAAATAATTCAAGCTAGAAATGGACTAAGACATTTTGGTTTTGGCAGTGCTGAATCTCATACTCAGGAAACTTTCACAGACATGCAGTTAATATTGCTCACTCGACATTTCGTCATTAGGATTACGCCAAACGTAATTTTAGCTGCATGCTGCGCTAAAGTGAAATGTCTCAAATGTGCATTTCTTAGTTTTTTTCTTACATTAGGGTGTCCGTCACACCTGGCTACAACAATGCAGTCACAGCCCTCAGAGCACAGAGTTAACGCCGGTAAATACAAGCAACGCCCTCATGAGATTAGGTCTCCTCAATCATTCATGTCCAGCACACATTTTCGAATCATTCATATTGCTGGACAGTAACAAGGTGGATGGTAGACAGAGGGTGGACACTTCTTAAGCCCTGATAACTGATGACTGTGGAAGAGGAAGCAGGCCCATACAATTGCTGTAGAGGCCTTACTCCCCAACAAGAACCTTGAGAGTAACTCACTCACTCACACAGGGACACAGCTAGAGAGAGAGAGAGAGAGAGAGAGAGAGAGAGAGAGAGAGAGAGAGAGAGAGAGAGAGAGAGAGAGAGAGAGAGAGAGAGAGGTAAGCAGACAGACAAGCCGGTGCGCAGATAGACAGACAGACAGAGATGCTTAGACTCAGGAATAAAGAATGCTCAAACAAAGAAATAAAGAAACATTCAAACAGGCTTATACATAGTCCTCACACATGTAGTGTTGATTTGCGACTATAGGTCTTGTGTAAAGAGCAACCAAAAAGAAAGGTGTCTGAATAGCCTGTGCAGAATGTGAAATGTGAGCACAGCAGACAAAGAGACGGATACAAGCAGGGGTGGGTGTGGCCTAAGTCACCTCAGCATTCATCCAATGGCAGACATGGGGAATAAATTACTTCCCAGTGTGTAAACGCCACTCTCCACGAAGCAAATGCCTGGGTTGTTTGAGGCAAGGCTTTTTCCCCCAGTGCCGCGGTGGGTGGGAGAGGGGAGGTGGCGGTGAGTATCCCAGGGAGACATAGAGAGATTGCGCATATTGGCCGAGTGACTAGGAAGTCACCGTAGCAACGTCATAGACACCGTAACAAGGCACACACACACAAAGCCTGCGGTCACCCTGACCCAAGCTGAGTTGTACAGAAGACCTCACTCAGAGCCACCTGGGAGACAGCACTTCACACACCCCCCCCCCAACACACACACACACACACTGTGGTGGATTACACACACACATGTCAGTAGGAATGGAAGAATACATGTAAACATAGTGTGATACGGGGTCCCCGCTGTGGTTCATCAATAATGGATATGATGGAAAACCAATGACGATGATGCTTTGGAGTCCCGCTCCTGGAGTCAAATACACATTATTGATTTTTCCCACGCGTTTGCACATACGATACGCTTTAAGTGCATTTGCATGGACTACTACTACTACTGTTGTGGCCCATCATCCCATCAGCAAACTGAGCCTGGAGCTTCTCTTGGAGCATTGAAGCTCTGGGAACCGACAGTCACAGCGGCATTAGAGCTCAGTGGACCCAGGACAGAATAGGTGTTGATGAATCCCTTTATCAAGTCCCACCCCCTTCACCGAAAAACAACTACAACATCCAGGAACGAGCCGTCATTGGTCCAATGCATTACAGCTGCCCCGGCTGTAACAGATTGTAACAGATTATTTGTGTTAAAATAATGTGGAGTAGGTGTCATCAGGGGGACGTCATCGGCCCTGGTGTGAATCCGAATTAGAAAACAATCAAAAGTGCTCACGGATAACTGGTGTAATGGACCCAGGTCCTGTGGGGATGACAAAAGAAGGATCTCAACGCAAAGAGAGAAGAAGAGAGACAGAAAGAGACAGAGAGAACCAATGACCTAGTTATGCTCCTGACAGCTTAAGCCTCCACCCCCCCCCCCCGGGTCTAGGTGTCCTGAAATTCTGTAGCAACCTGGTAGCCTGGAAGTGGGGGTAAAAATGTGCTACTAAATCAAATAATTAATAGTGGTCTCTCTCTCCAGCAGCTGCTACAGCGGCACAGAAGCTGCCATGGAGCTGTGGAGAGCGTTACGGTTTCTCTTCCCGGTGTCTCGTGAGAGCCAAGTCAGGGATGCCAGTGGGTCATGGCAACATCGGAGCATTCCACTACATCACCACCACTACCACCAACCCTCACCTCCCATCCCCTTACCTCAGCTCCCCTCCCCTCCCCTCCCCTACCCTCTGCTGACGTCACATCCCAAAAGCACACGACACTGCTGCAAACACAGCACACCTGCTGGCTTCCAAACGTCCTGGCCCGAGAACGAACACACACAAGCACACAAGCACACACACACACACACACACACACACACAGACACACGCACACCTCTATTTTCTAAGTTCACATCACACCACAGTCTGTGAAGAACAAAAAGAAGGGAAAAAAACAATAGAATGACAAAAATACGTGCTCCATACAGGTGTACTGAAACAAATAGACCAATTCCTGGTGTTTCATAAAGAGACGCGTTGATGCGTCTTCTACATGTTGCTAACTTGAAAGAGAATCCTCTGAGGATTGCTGCTGCTGCTGCTGCACCTACAGGTGAACACCGTGTCCAACCACTTGAAAGAAGAGGAGAAGAAGAAAGTATCATTTTGACAGGTGCAACCACTTAGCTTTGAATAAACGTGGCCTAACGTGAACAGACATGGGCGACTGCAGTGAACGTGGCACTGCGTTTACTACGTACGTATATGTATGCTTTGATACATTGAGTTTATTTCAGGATAAGTATTATGGAGGCGTTTGTGCAGGTGTTGTCCCGTTATATCGTAATGTGTTTACGCTATGTGTTTATAGGATAACCCCAGACATATATCCAAGTTATAGATGCGTATAGATGAGTATGGAGACATTTCACAATATTTTTGCCTAGATCTTTTGACTCGCATTGTGTATGCTATACAAATAAAACGTAACATTTACCATCGTACCTTTTGATAGTTATATTATTATTGTATATTAAATAGCTATGACTACTCGCATGTATTTCCCAAATCCATGTATTTTATCTTAAGCTTGACATAATGTGACAGCCTACACGTGAGAGGCTTCAACTAAATATCATCTCTGACAAGCGTATTATTATGTTCGTTTGTTCTCCCGCATAGCTCGGTGCAGGTACCCTGGCGTGCAATGACTATATAACTGAACATCGTGCTGGTTTATCTCGCCGTAATTCAGGTAGGACAAGCAGAGGAACAAGCTCCGTGATAGAGAGCCGCAGGACCTGCAGACTCTTGCTGTCCCTTCGCTGCAAACACTCTGCTGCACGCTTCCTGCTGCCAGGTTAGGACAACTGCAACACAGAATCTCGAAGAACATGTGACTAACCTGGATAGTACACGTATATTCCGTATCATCCAGGAGTCTGACGGTGCAGTTGTATTCTCGTTCAAGATTCCTGATGCTGCCACTCATAAATCGGCTCAACATCTTCTCAGAAAATTGCTGGTCTGCGTTTTAGGACCAGAACAATCCACTGAACACGGCATAAATTATGTCACATTGGCCACATTTTCCGGTCACGTAAACGAGCCCCCAGCTACCGATACAGCCCGCCGACGTGTGAAGCATCTTTGTCCCATCAAGTGTGTGTGCCAATGCGAGACCAGAATCCTAGGACGTCCCCAGATCCACGGCATCACCCCCCCCCCCCCCACACAGTCTACGGCGCGTCACCGCTTCACTATTCACCGATGCAACTTTAGCATGAGGGCAGTGCCCTCAACGGGGTTAATTTAAACTATATATTCCCAAAAACATATTCTGTCGCGCCAGAACGAATAACTGAATATTATGCATTGTGTCTGTACCGTCATGCACACATCAGATGCATTAGAGTGTTTGTCTGTTTTGTTTTTTGTGTGTGTACTTGTAATTTAATACTCATTTTTCGCAATAGACATGCGCGACCAATTTTGTCCTCCAACCTTTACTCGGAAATGATTTCCAGAATGATGTGTACATTCGGTGACGCCGTCGCCTAGTTTATGAAACCATGATGGCTCTCCGCCAAAGGGCAATGCTGCCCTTGGCGATATAGCCACCCTTAAAGGGTCGCATTGCATGTGTTGTATGTATAAACATAAATAACGACATAAATAACGAATACTGTTTTAATGTGTGTTCATTCGTGTGCGAATGCTTGAACGCTACGCTACTTTATACTAACTTGAAACGTTACGTTATCAGAGGTATTTGGTGCCATCTGTTGGTTAAGACAAAATATTGGTTAATACAAATATTGTTTAGCATTTTGATTTCTTAAATTGTCGCGTAATTCTCTGTCGATTTTTTTGGACAATACGTTAAGAACAACAATACAAAATAAACATCAAAACAGCAAAAGATAGACCCGTATGCCGTGACATTGTGTTTTCAATGCCGTGACCCGGATTCGAACCGGGGTTGCTGCGGCCACAACGCAGAGTACTAACCACTATACGATCACGGCGAGCTACCAGGGCCGATGAGGAAACATGCAGAAATTAGCAAGTTGAACTAACATATGATTAGGGTTAGGGTTAGAGCTAAGAACTATTAGTTACAAAGTGTTGTACATACATTATCAATACAAAATGAAAATAATACGATAATGATAAGAAAGTGGAAAGCTTTTCCCCCCCAAAAAATTAATCGTAGGACTAATGCTATCGTAGGACTCAATTTGTATATTGTAATCTATTACTTTATTGAACGCATGCGATGAAAGAATGTCAACGGACCGCTCTCTATCGTCTACGAATGAATGATTAGGACTAATCTTAAATATTTTATTAATACATAATTGTAAAATCCAAACAGTAGTACAAGTAAAAGCTGCTTTTTGATCACTATATTGAAGAGATGCAGTAGCCTCGAGCCCGTCCAGATATTCAGAGATGCATAAATAGCCAAATATGTAGTGTTTAATGTATTTATTTGCTCAGAAAAGGCATATAGAATACATATTAGGCTATAGTAGCCTACACTTGTCAATGTCCATTCACATCCCCAGCTAATGTCACACAAACAGACCACTTTCCCCAACACAAATATGTTTATATAAATATGACTCCAGCTGCACAAACTACAGAAAAAAAATGTGAACAAGAGAAAAGTAAAAATTGATGGTATGTGTCAACATATGATTAGATACATTCAAGGCAATAGTTATTAAGTTATCTGATACATGATACCTAGAGGAATCAAATTAAAGTCATTGCAACTCATATCATCCTCATTAGATTAGATCAACTGATAAGGACACATGCATGTTATTAGTATAACATGCATGTTATTACATATTTTATAAGATTAAAGCATAAATTAATGTAATTTACAATACGCTACAATTTTCAATGTAAACACATGAAAATATCCATCTTTCAATTGAAGGGCTGATCCGCTATATAGCCCACAGTCCGGGTAGTAACATATCTTACTACCCAGACTGTGGGCTTCCCCACAACAACAAGAAACTGCTTAACCCACTTCCGCCCTGTGATAGTAAAGTGGTTAGAGAGAGAGACACCCTATCCAACAGATAATATTTCATTTCTTGGCAACTTGACAAACACCTTTTTCACAGAGGCGTAATAATAATAATAATAATAATAATAATAATAATATCGGAATAGTAATAGTAGTAATAATCGTAATAGTATCGGACACAGGTATAGCCCATGACGTGTATCATGGGCACTGGCATGCCTCAAGACCCATAATGAACTACACCTGTTTTCACTCCTATTACGGCCTAATAGGGCCGGTTCATCATTCGAGGCAGACTTTTAGCACATGAACCCATTCACCAAGGCTAGTTCCAATGTTCGTTCTCATCGTTCTCTTCTGGTTCTTTGCTCCTTGCAGCTAGGACCTCTGCCTTCCTGGTGAAAGGCCGACATTGGCCGTCGACAGTCTGTTGGATTGGTGACTTGCTTTTTGAAATGCCGTCGAAACTTCTAGCGGGTACTGCGTCATGCACCTTGGCGGCGCCCGCACCCTGCTTCATGTACAGTTCCCAGGACGCCACTAGGGGGCGTCCTATGTCCTTCTGTTGGCTCTCTTTGAGGCGCAACTTGCTGTCCACGTGTGTATAGTGTAGGTCCACGTTTATAACCAACGAGCCCTATCAGAGCAGACAACAGACAACAAACATTCACTTAATCAGAATCTCTCATTGTGTGGGTGAGTAAGTGAGTGTGTTTGTTTGTGTGTGTTTTAGTACCTGGAGCTTTTGAAGAGAACAAAGTCTAAGGATGCCGTCTGGATTATCCGATTTTATGTGTATCAGAGAGTCCACCTCTGACCTTCCTGGACCGGAGAATATGTCCACCATTGACTAAAGGAAATGTTGAATACAAGCAGGGTGTAAACAGAAATAATGGCACCATCCGCATTCACGGTCAGTCAACTGTATAATTAC
The DNA here is from genome assembly GCA_027704905.1 of Muraenolepis orangiensis. NCBI lineage: Eukaryota > Metazoa > Chordata > Actinopteri > Gadiformes > Muraenolepididae > Muraenolepis > Muraenolepis orangiensis. The sequence goes on along the minus strand of CM051010.1, from coordinate 4,397,562 downwards.
AAATAATTACAAAGAATGCTATCAGAAATATAAATACAATAAAGTGTCACTATCAACAAAGGGTTGTAATGTCCTCATCCACAAATGACATCCACAAATGACACAATTTATTGTAGTATTGTTCTACTTCGTCATTGTGTCACATTGTTTATATTAGATTTCATACTTTCTTCCCTATTTACCCCGGCGGATGTCGTAAACAAAGGTAACCATGTGTAGCTAGTCGTTAATACATATGGAGACCCTGACACCTCAGGTAAAAGCTGGGCGACTCACAGGTGTGCTGGAGAGAATGACCGAGCAGGCCTGGGCTTTCGGTCCGGTGGTCTTAACCGTTCCAAAGACCACCAGGGTGTTGGAGAACAGCGCGGAGAAGCTGACCTCTACCACCACGCCACAACGAAACTTCAGACGCTCCTTACCCGGGAGCGCTGTAGAGAGAACAAAAACCACAACAACAATGAATAAAATGAATATTATCCAGAATCCAGTTGAGAGCAGAGATGGCATTCTCTTTGTCGTCATGGTCGGTTTTTTTATAAGCACTGCACATCCTGGATCAAAAAATAGAATCATTTTACGTCTTTCAGCCTTATCTCTCCAGGGCGTCGGAAGGACATACGATTAGTCTAGTATGGACAGGATGTCAAAAAGAGGAAGCCCTTATTCTGAAAACAGTAGACAGAAAACCAACTTCCGTCCCACGAAAGGAAATATGCAGTCAGCAGTCCGCCCACATTCGACACACTTCCCGTTTCATCTCACCCGCTGCAAACACCTCTCACACAACCCCACAACATCCACACATGGTTTCACTTCAAATTCATTCAAGTCCCATGCAGCCACGCGTGGGTGCAATGAAAATAGCACAGTTTTGTGCTGTCCTCACAGCACAAAAACAAACCAAGCTAGAGGGGCACTCAGTAATCTAATCTAATCTAGAGCGCATACCTAGGCACCGGCACTCCAAAATCCCCTGGTTTCGGATTTGGATCTGCGCCGAAATCGAACAAACTGTTCCTAGACATACAAGTAATCCAACTACGGAACCAGTTTTGTCCAATTCTGTGCATAACCTTTAGAGTTATCTTGCAAAGTACAAACAGACAGACAGACAAACAAATTAGCTTTGGTTTTAAATGTTTTCATTCGGTAGATTGGATTTAAAATGCAAAAAAACTTTTTAAACAATAAATGAATGACGCTACAACACATTACCTATACAGCCTCATTTCAATGCATTCCATCTGACTGAAAAGGCGACACGTTACATATGTCAACGTGCCGTTGTTACCACAAAGCAGCACTGCAATAGGCCTTGGTTAACAGCAACTGTCAGCTGGTCCATAGTATACTAGCGTACCATTGGCTCGTCTCCAACAGGTATCCCGCAGGTGTAGCTCCCTGGTGTGGCCCGTGGTCCTAATGCGATCGGTGAGAGAGCGAGGCTCCTTCAGGGTGTGTTTGATTTCCATGGCCTGCTTCCCAGTGACCAGAGGGTCCCGACCTAAATCTGGGAGTAGAGAAGCAAAAAGACGGAAAAATGCAATTCATGAATGTTTGCCTCTTTACAGCATAAAAAAGCCACAGTGAGGTAATGAATGGTTCGGCCCTACACTCGCACTACTATACTAGTGATATCCTTTTAAAATGACTTGTGGTATAAAAGCCTCCCTTTAATCTCCTTAACAAGGCAATAAACAAACAAATAAATATAGTGCTAAATGACTCTCACACACACACACACGCTATCATGGCAGTGGACTGATTTGTGTGTGAGACCAAGAGGGTAGAGAGTGGGCTAGCACCACCAACCAAGCAGCTGTCTCAGGTCTGCAAGTCTCAGGTTACTTCCTGTTCCTCAGCTAATGGTAGGGAATTCCAAAGAAAGAGGTTGTAACGTACAAAGGCAGTACCACATGAAAACGATCGACCACCAACACACTTCAGGTCACTGAGATAAAAGCTCCTAGCTACTGCCAGGTGTTGACACAGTGCAAACATACATTAACACGGCATAGCACTTACTACTGAAATGAATAATAACTGAAATTTCACTCTGACAAAAGATGTGATCAACTTACTATACATCATCACACCCTACTTTTGGCTACACTAGCCAAATGAAAAAGAAATACCCTAAGTAATCCTAGTGCAGCTGCTTCCTAAAGACAAACCACTTCACACAACCTCTCGTTCTCCTCCTCTTATGTGACACTATGTCTCATGTGTACCAGAGCCAACGATTAAGCCAAGGCACTGACCTTCAGACACCTGCTCCAACACATGGGTGACTTTTCCCTTCTTCAGGATGTGCTTGTTCAGGTACTTAGTGAAGATCCCAGTGCTTTTCCCTCCATCCTGCACCTCGAAGGCCTCAGCGTCTTCACACCTGGGAAAATGAGATGAAATCAATACGGGACGGAATACTTAAACGGATACTGTATGGATTGATGTGACTCATTTTTGGAGGTGTGAGTTGAATGGTTACCACAGAATCGGTTGATTGATCTAAACTATGATTTGTAGATTACATTTAGTGTACTTACGTGGCATAACCATAAACAGTATTCCCTCTTGGTCCCAAGGGCATGATTTCTGACAGAACGCAATTTCTGTTATACCTAAAAATATACAAAAATGCAGCTATAACAAAAAAGTTGCAAAGAAAATCATATTTTTTGATGGAAAAAAATATGTATGTTTTTTCTTCACCATTTTCTGCAGGTGTCCAATAAGATCACACTCAGGGCAGTCTGTCTGTTTTGCATTTTCAGCATGATCCTCTGAACACACACACAGTTCTCAGGCTGGTAGGGTTGCGGGGCATCCACGGCCACCAGGTAATTCCTCCCAGAGCGTTCATAACCATGGCCAGCATAGTAGAACAGGCCTGTTGGAAAAACATGCAGTGTTACCTTCTTGTACTGTTGTACGATGAGAGCACTTTTCTTTCCCCAATGACAGCAGAAAGCACTTCTCTACACATTGCGCACATCACACTATAACACATACATATATAACATATAAGCCCAATCAGTACAACAAAAACAACTTCCTTTTTTCAAAATCCATAACTCAATACATATATCAAGAGAGTAATACCACAACTTTTATCAAAGTAAACCATATTGTCGGAATTGTGTATGAATATAATGCCTTCAAAATGATGTTTGAAGCCGTGATGTTCTCTTTATTTAAAAGTACACCGCTTATTTTGTTTGCAACCATACACAAAAAACCTATCTAGGACACATGGGCAGAAGTTATGTTTATCTTGAGGAAATAAATATGAACTCATAGCCCCCTTATATTAGCTTTCTCTTAAACAATCAACAATTTCAGGCTTTAAGATTAGTTAGAACACTGAAATGGGGTTAGGCTTTGAGCTTGAGGTGTTTTGAGCACCCTACAAACGTAGCCAGAACAAAACAGTACACTCAAGAGTGTCACAGACAACTGAAACGTTTTGTCGTCGTAAGGCTAAGACCCAAATCTCTTCTCAACTTTCGATCTGCCCACCCAGATACATATTTAAACCAAGATACTCCGATCCCTTGTAAATATGGCTACCATGACTCACTATTTGTTGAAAATAAAAAGCTATCCGTCATCGGATGCATCAGGTAATACAAGGATCCCGTGAAAAATGTGTGTGAGCTGCACTTACCATATACCCCCCTGTCAAGGAGGTCGAGGAACTTGTCGATGGCAGCCATCATCTCCTCCCTGGTCAGGTCTATGAGGGACACGACTCTGAAGCCAAGCTGTTGCAGGAGGTTGCCTAGCTGGTGGACGTCCATAGTCGGCGCCATTAAGAGCGGGTGGTGGACGTAGTTAAGGTTACCGATGAGCAGGGCCACTTTGTCCGTTGCTAGAAACAAAGAGTAAACCAGAGCTTGAGTTATGGCAACGAGAAGGATTAATGACGCCACACTCAAGTGTATTTTGTATTGTTTTTCAGTAGAAACATACCTGTGAGTGTTGGAGGTGGAAGTTCATCAGCCGTGACTAAAAACACAATATACACAACAACAACAAAAGTTTACTATATTTGCTTTTATGTTGTTCCCAATCTCGCCATGGTGTTTATACAGACAGCACAACATAACCTAGGCATACAATAGGTTGTAAAAAAAAAAATCATATACATATATTTAAGAACAAATAAGGAAGACTCATACATGAACTGGTTTCACTTTTGGTTGTCACTTCCTATTTTGGATAATTCTATTCGTAGTAGTTCAACTTTTTAGTGTGCTTCGACAAGGGGGGGAAGTACCTCCAATCCAAAACAGTGGAAAATATTTTGCAACAACAAAATTCTAGTATGCAGTCAAACTAAATATTAGATTGTTGAAAATGGAACCACAGCCACATGCAGGTCATAAGAACAGTTGGACTGTGACTTACCAATTTCAATGTCCGCTGGTGTCGACCACCTCTCTTCCAGAACGTTGGACACTGAGCAGAGGTATGTTCCTCCATGATCAGCTGTCGTTCGCTCCACCTACACTCGCGACAAAAAGGACCATAGTCACGTTATTTCTGATGACCAACACCATCACTAACGTCACACAGAACCACATAGAGCCACATCCACTTGCACATATTCATTGAAAAAATGACTTTGTCAACAGTTCTCAGTTATTTGATGACACCGAGACAACAGTAGCCCTCTTTACCTGCAAGGTTTCACTGTTGTTGTCCTGCAGTGGCAGTCCATTTCTGTACCACTGATAGTGGGGGTCTGGGGTGCCAAAGGCGGCACATCGCAGGGTGAGTTTTTGGCCCTCCTGGACCGTCTGGGACTTGGGATTGAGGACTATGTGGAGCTCACCCTGCCACACTCTGGGCATGCCTGGAAGCAATGTAGAATAAGATCATTTTCTAAATAATAATAATTTAGAATAATAAAATAATAATAATAAACAAAGCAACTCACAAGAGATTCAAGAGGTTTGTTTTTGCCATGTGCAACAAGTACAATGGAATGCTTACTCTCAATTCCATCATGCAGTATATATTTCAATAACAACATTATACTATGCTATCCCTAACTATAGACAACACTATATACTACCTACTATATACTATACACTATACTTTATACGATAAACAGCACTTTACAATAACATTCTATACACAATAAAAATAGCAATACCGTGACTGATGGATGATACAGTATATTGATGATACGGTGAATTGTGCAAAAAGCATTTTAAAGTGACAGTAGTGCATATATTCATTCTTATCAATTCATACCTGGCTTGGGGATATCCAGCACTTTCACCCGGACCCACTCACTAAAGACACAGTTGCGGAACTGGTCATTCACACGACACACAAAGAGCTGATTCTGTTGAGCTTTGACTCTCAGGTCTTCTCGCGTGCCACCGAATACCTTGGGGAATGTATTCACAGTTAATACCATGACTATAAATGTAAGCAGGTAAAGGTTACAAGGCTGGTGAGTGTGGTCGGAGTTTCCCCCTTGCTTGATGATGTTGACGAGCATAAACGCATTTACCTCTTGTTCGTGATCTGTAAACCACTGGTAGTTGAGCACACCTGTCCCCTCGGCCCGAACACTCAGAACAACTTCATGGTTGACCGGTACACAGACCGACACGGGATGGCGAACTATGGCAATATCTAAGTTGAAGTGAACAAAAAGTCAGGGTTTCACCTTTACAATCATATTGCGTTGTGTTGTTTTGATAGGTAATTGATCATAGTTAGTATATATATATATACACACCTTGTATCATGGTTCGTAGGAGTTCCGATTTGTTTGCTGTTATAACTGCATTGTCTTCTCGGTTTCGGGATACCTGCAAAAGACAGATGGAAGATGCTCGACTGTAGAATACGGCTATTGTATCACTGTGCATCATTTTATATTTGATAGATATTTGTTTTTATATAGCTCTATTACTCTGGTTGTACATCTAACATTGACTTCTGTTGAATATCGGTTGTCGCCCTCCGTTTGATATGGACTTGTATACTTCTGTATTACTTTTGGTCGCGATGAATCACATAACTCACACTTTGTATCGAGATGATACCCTACACAATGTCAAAAGGCTATTCTCAAATCATTAAGACAAAGTGTACTTACATACCTGCCCTTAAACGGCCCGCACGGGAGAATATCACACTGTGCCGAGAAGCAAACGTCAAGAAGATAGTTTTCTTCCAAATAATCTCTGTTCATAGCAAACAGTAGTACGGTATGTCCTCCTCGAACTCCTCCCACCGTTTTCCCGGAATACCAAAACAAACACCTCCCACATTACCGTAAACATTGTAATAAACTAAAGGCCGCGTTTGTGACGCTCCGTCACATGCGCGTCACAAACTGGGTAAAGCGTTTAACTAACTACCGTAATATTATATTTTATAAGATAGCTTTTGTATTTAAATAACGTGTGGGTTGTTTAATATAGCGGGTCACAACGCTAAATGAGTTAGTTAAACGTTTGATTATTTTTGATTCGATAACTGCACTAATGATAGTACGGTAAAAAGAAAACAAAGTGGGCGTTGACTCCTGTTCAGTAGACTGAGATTTGGGCTCTGACGTTTTACTCAACTCAAGAAGGCATATTGAAAACAGATGAAGCTAGAAATAGACATAGGTGTAGCACTTGTCCCAGTTATTACTTTGTCTATTCATTTTTTAACTACCAAGTAAAATTCTTAAAATCAATAGTTTTGCAGCAGACGCAATAGTCTAATATCAAGTCAAGTCAAGTCAAGTCAAGTTTATTGTCACTTCACAGTTTACACAAGTATAAAGCAGTGATGTGAAAATCTCGTGTGCAATACATATAGGTCTAATATACTGTGTATATATATATATATATATATATAGATAACTTCGGTTATGTCCACGCTACAGCTGCCCCTTACATAAACAAAATGATGAAATATGATAATTGATCATATGACGTAAACAACGAATTGGTCTTGTGACCTTGGCTCACAATGTTTTTTAGGTCCTGGCCAACTGTTGCGCTCGGAAGCACAGGGTGGCGACGTCATCAGCCACCGGACTCACATGCCTTCTAAACGTATCCAGCACTTTAATGTTTTAAAAGCGCACCTCTAACTGCTGTGTCTTACTGTGGTGTATATGTGTGCAGAGCAATGGCGTTTAAACAAGGGCTTCAAGGGTGAAACGTTCTTTTCTTTTCTTTTTTAAATGCTAATAAGGTTTTCTGTAAAAAGAAAAATATATATTTTCTTTTTTTTTAATGTCATTTTAGTGTCATCATTTGTAATCGAGAGAGATAGAGAGATATTTGGTATAGTTGTGGTTCTTTGCTCAATCCACCTTCTAGATTTTGGAAATTGTGATGTGCACTTGCACCTATTTGTAGGCGTACTATAAATAGTCCCCTGCTGGCAACACATGCACGTCTATGATTGGCAATTGCAGTTCTACCAGAAGAACTCATAGGAATAAAGGTGCCCAGAGAATATACAACACTTCTCAATGGTAAGCTGAAATTATTTTTTTTAATTATGTTTTATGTTTAGCAGTCATTTTGGTCGGAGCAATACATGGAATGTCAAGGGCTTGCTTGACAAATAACAGCCCCTCAACGTCCCGATAGCCGATAGTATTTATAACCCTCTCCAAACGCTAGGACTTTGTTTGGTCAGACATGCGCTAACTCTGAGAAGTGTGTTTGCCTTTTGTTATGTTCAATGTTCTAGAACGTTCTCATACAACGCAAAAGTGTCACCAAATGTAATCAATGTTTCTCTTTTTCGTTTTCTCCAGTTGCGCTCAACAAATGTCAACTCTAACCTGGAGTACTTTTATTTGTCGAGCTCTTCAGCCAATGATTTGTAGACTGAAGATTAGTAGTCCTTTTACATTTTTTATTCACAAAGTGTGCTGAACGTTTGTGAATCACTTGAAGAAACAATGACTTCCAGAAGGCCAATGACGCGTTCTTACTCTGGCAATGGAAGGACAAGCAGCTTTGAAGAGGAGGGCAGCTCTTCGAACAGAGAAATCCGCAACCCTTACCTATCCAATGTCAGGCCTGAGAACAGGTATGACACTTATTTTTCCCCCCAAGTTTAATGCATACAGACAACGTATTTTCCGCTCTTCAGATGGTTTAACATGGCAAACCATATCAATATACAGTTTCATTGAACAGTGTTGGCAGGCGTACATTATGGGTGCCAATGCCTGTCATGGCCACATTACACAAGTTGCACTTTTCAGTTTTAAATCATTAGGCTACATCAACATATAAACAAATAAGGTATTTTTTTTAAATAATTTAAAGAATTATTTGTTATTGGCATTCAACTCTGTTCCTTGTAAGATACGACACAAATCATTTGTAGTATTGGTTAAAGTTTCCTTTATTTGGCTTCTTATTCATAGCAAACTTTTTTGTATTTGTTATGTATTTTAATATTTGACAAAAAACATGAATTTACATAATATTTTCCATTAAACAGCGTTCCGTGCAAGATTGCTTCCAAAAACATATTGGTATATGAATTTAGTTCCCTTTATTTGCCTCCTCTTTGAATAGCTATTCAAGGTATTCTCACTACAGGCCACCGAGGTAATCCATACTTTTAAAACTTTATTCCCACTAACATCTTAACCACACATCCCGGTTTATCCCAAGAATGAACACTACACACGTTTTAACAGTGATGTAAGTCCTTGTCATATGTTGTTTTATTTACTGACCGATATTGACCACAACGTGACATGGTCTTCCTTGGTTTGTTGGGTTTATTTCTCCTTTACAAGTAACTGCTATATCAATTCTTAACAATTTTTCCATTTTCATTCTTTCCCTCCACGTCTCGCTCACAGCGACAACATCGGCCGGAATGTACGATGAAGTGCCGAATCTGTGAATTCAAAGGATTCAGAAGTAGAAGCAAAACCAAAAATGTTCTTTTTCCACACAGGAGCACTTTGTGCAGTGTTATGGCCCAGCTGACAGAGGACATACAGCCCTCCTTCGAGACCACGTTGAAGTCGAAAGCCGTCTCCGAAAAATGCAATGTCAAGTTCACCTGTGTTGTGACTGGTAGGCTCATACTGAAACAGTCTAAACAAAAATTTCACACACGTACCTTGTCTTCACTTGCACTTGTGGCTGCACAATGTCGGAATGCGAGACAGGATGTGGTGAATCAAATCTTAACACGTATAGGCATGGCAGAAAGTTCTTGAACATAATGACTTAAAAATGATCTCATCTCAGCAATTGAGACAAAACAATTGGTCGTTTTTGACAAGATATTCTGTATGCACATGGACGGAGTATTGAGTGACAAAAATAATGATGCAACTTCCACATCAAAACATGTTTTTCAACAACCCACCGATATGTTGGTGAGTCGATCCTTAGTCACACACCACAAACCTGACGCAATAGCTAAAACATCTCCATTCTAAAATAGTTTAATCTTTTCACGATTTAGCAATTTCTAACGAGTCATGGATCTTTTCCATTCTGTTTATTCCATTATGTCCACCCTTCCATCTGTTTTCCATTAAAATAACCCACAAAACATATACCTCATCCATAATAACGACCTCTTACAAAACATCATAAAATTTGCAGCCATGAAAGTGTGAGCTTTATTGCAGTTGGTGCGCAGTTGTCTGTTATTGATTTTCTTCATCATTTCATATTTTTTATTTAGGTTACCCTGCTCCGGAACTGACATGGTACAAAGATGATATGCAAATGGACCGGTACTGTGGACTGCCAAAATACGAAATTCACCGCAATGGAAAAAACCACACCCTGCAAATTTACAAGTAGGCCTATGCTGAACAACCACTTCCAATTGACAAACACTTGTATGTATAAATGTCACATTTGAGGAAAATGTTGTGAGGTTATTGTGTCTTCTTTCAGCTGCACGCTGGATGACGCAGCCATCTACCAGGCTTCAGCGAGCAACAGTAAGGGCATCGTCTCCTGCTCGGGAGTTCTGGAGGTCGGCACCATGAGTGAGTTCCTGATCCACCAGCGCTTCTTCGCCAAGCTCAAACAGAAGGCTGACAACAAGAGGAAGGAATTGGAGGACAGCAAGAAGCAAGGTAAAGAGAACGTCCCGAGAGAGCAGCCCGAGGGGAGCCCTCAGCGCCCTCCCAGGAAGCGCCCGGGCCTACCACCGCTGGCCAAGGAGGAGCCCCGTGCCGTGGAGCAGATCGGGGCCGCCACCTCCGAACCCAACGGTGCCGGGGTTGAAATCGAAGAAACGGCCCCTCAGACACCCACAGGCGTTGGCATGGAAAAGGTGGAGGATTCCCCATCTCAGGAGAATGTGGCCAAAAAGAAAATAAAGATCACTAATGGCATGGACGGAGTTACCGGTGGCAGCAGAGGCCGCGCAATGGCCAACATGCGCCAGAACTCGTACGATGGCGGAATCAGTTTAGCGCAGTTCCTGGCAGAGACGGTCAGCTCGCAGACTGTGGAGGAGAAACAGGCAGAGAAGACTAGTGAGATGGACACGTCTGTGCCGGGGCTCAGCAAAGACAGCGAGAGAGAGCGAGAGGCCACGTGTAGAGAGGTAAAGGACAGTGAGAAAGTAAACGTCCTTGTGCAAGAGCACGAACGGTTGAAAGTGACTGAAACAGAGTCGCCTGTTGAGAGCGAGAGAGAAAAAGAAAGGCAGACAGAGCTGCCACACAACATAACCCACCCTTCCCACTCACCAGCCACAAAAAGTCATAGGAAAAGTCACAAGGACCATGAACACCATAATATCCAGGCTTCCATCTCCTCTGTGCTGCACACAGTCAAGGACTTTTTCTTTGGCAAGGGCAAGAAAGACTCTCATGGCCATAGGGACAGGGAGGAGAAGGGGGATTATAATCCAGCAACCCATGGTCAGCCTTCACCGCCACAAACGCCACCACCATCAGCTCGACGAGAGGGCTACGGAGCACACACGGAAGACGTGCCCATGGCGTTGGATGAGTCGAGGGAACCGTCACAGGTTGTGGTTACAGAACCGCATTTGGACCCATGGGAGCCGTTGACACCCCATGGAGTTGAGCATAAAGCTTTCCAAAAGGAACTTTATCCACCGCGAACTGAGAGTGGACACAATTCCTTTGAGCCAAGGGTTGAAGAGGCATCATCGCAGGGAGACCACAGAAGACCAGGCGAAGCAGTGGTGCCCATGTCCGAATCTTCGGTTATCGTTGAGGTATGTTTTCCTCTCTTGGTTATTCAGAGCTCTTTCTGTGGCATCATATACACATATACACATTTCCTTAAGGCCTACTAATAAATAATTCAATAAAGATGAAGAGGTATTTAATACTAGAGACAATGGCACAGCAGTGTCAGAACATACAAGTCTAACAGCATTGAATATTGACATAGTAAGCAATAAACAACTATATACAACTCTATATAACCAGTAAAGAGTGTAGTTACGCACACATAATAGCAACAAGTGGACATGTTGCCTTGACATACATGGGAGTAGAAATATATTTCCATCTGTGTACATTTGCACCCACTTAACATGGCAAAGTACAGATGAGATGTATGATGTTCCTTTCTCTTGGTTATGTGGCATGGATAAATAAACCATCCAGTCTTGAGGTGGATTTACACTTCAAAATAGGCTCCAAGCCCAGGAAGAGGGCTGAGGAGGGAGGGGGTGGAGGAGTGTGGGGGGGGGGGGGGGGGTGGCGGGTGGTGTGATCTGTAGAGATAGGGAGCGGTAGTGGAGGTCAGAGACAAGTTTTGCTAAAAGGACCTCTTCACATTGAAAACATTCCTTGCTGCTTGCTGCTCCCACATCTTAAAATAACTTCTTTCTCATCTAGAGGAGAGAGAGAGAGAGAGAGAGAGAGAGAGAGAGAGAGAGAGAGAGAGAGAGAGAGAGAGAGAGAGAGAGAGAGAGAGAGAGAGAGAGAGAGAGAGAGAGAGAGAGAGAGAGAGAGAGAGAGAGAGAGGGCGAGTGGGGGTGTTCCTTCAGCCTGGGTGATTTGGCTGTGCGTCTACTCTCTATCTCTCTCTGTTAAGGAAGAATGAGAAATGTGAGGCCTTGTGCTTGGCTTAATGGCTTAAACATACAGTACATACGGCTCTGAAGCTGAGTAGAAAGAAGGAAAGGTGTTCTGGTATTGTTTTTGTTGTTCGCATTTATGATATTGAATGTGATCATGAGATCATTTCAGCCTACCTTCCTACCTATTGCAGATTAACACCCCCGTATTGCTAATAAGTGTGTAATAATAATAATAGTGACACAATCTCTTTGAGAAAATAAAATGTTTTTTTAATGTTAAAAAGCGCATTAGTAATACATGTCTAATTTAAAGCACATATAGCCATTTACTTGGCCGTAATTGTTGGAACAGGTATTATTTTCTGTTCATTCCAAAATCTGTAATGTTGCAGTTTGAAGTTAAACGTAATAACAATTGTGCAATTGAATATGATTCTTAAAGTTGTCGGCGATTAAGCATCTAGTTGCTTAATCGCCGATGCCAAGAATCAGAGATACAAATGTTGTTATTGCCCAAACACAGTGCACCTAGTGAACGATTGTTTGTGTCGAATAACTTCCTTCATGGACTTATGGAACCAACACTTTCCCTATTATCGTCATTGGTTGATTGTGGTGTATATTACTGTAGCACGTACAAAGGAACCTACAGGTCAGGCAAGTGTGTTGCACACTGGGACTTCCGTTTAGACATCAAGCGGTAGTTTTGGTCAGAAGTCCATTTTTAGACTATGACACGGGACACCGTTTCCCTTCCGTTGAATCCTTCCAACCTCATTTCTGTTTTTTCGTGGTGGTTACTCGTGTCCCAACATGTTGTCACGAGGCCGCATGCGTTTTACCTGTCATGGGTTAGGATACATGTTGACCCTGCCCGTAAAACGTGACCAGTACAGAATGTGCATGACGCATGTAAACATGTTGCTTTGAGCCCCTGCATTCAATTACATGTACGTACAAAAATGAAGGACCTCTTGCACATGACACACATGTTCAATGGAATACTTCTTCTTCTTTATTTTTGTATTGGTATACTTAGGGTATGTATTTCCCCAAGAGCTACAAGCTAGTCTATGATATAATAGGCTAAGAGTGAATGTGCATTTCCCGGCTCTGTATGCCTTGACTTGTGTGAATCATCCATGTGGAATGAGTCTAGGTTCCTTGCCAAACAACAATAAGTTATTCAGTGGCTAAATTAGTGAGTTAGTTTCAAACAGTACACCTGTTTAAAATATGTGGAAATTCCCCTGTCATAGTTTAACTCAACAGGGGAACAGCATCGATGCCAATTCCCTTTGCACTCGGTTTACTCTAACAGGTTTCTTCTTACTGAACCGTCTTTGCAATGTTCTCAAATTATAGACATTAAGATAACTGTATGCTAACTTGATCTATAGGGTAATGCTGAAAATAGCCTGACAGGTCATAAACATATAAATATATATTGTCCATATATATATATATTGTCCATATATATTGTCCATATATATGTCCATAGAAACAATCCAAATATGGCCCTGAATTTAAACGCTAAACGTATACATATTTTGTGTTGCATTAAATAAACTAAAGTCATTAGTTAATACTAAATGTATTACATTCTCGTAAGATAATTAAATAATAATAATAATTGTTTTTAAATAGGTTGCTCGGCTGAAAATATGAACTCATCTTAAATTATAATTTAAATAAAAAATCACATCTTAATCTGAAATCTGAAATCAGTTATGCTTAGTATCGTATGTGTATTGTATTCCCTATATTATCTGTGTATGTGAATACCCCTATCATAAGATACAATTAAAAGGCTTTTGTCAATGTTCATGCAATTGATGCAATCACACATTCAAACCTTTTACTGTTTTTTTTTATTTTGTTTTAGGAAAAAGACAAACATCTGCATACAGTATCGGTTACTGAAGAGGTGCCTTCACCCCAGAAAGTGTCAACTGTCACTTTGCCACAAACCCAAACACCGGCCTGTGGCGAGGCGTCCTCCCCTGCGACACTGAGTTTCAGTACCGGAGGAAGCGCGCCTCTATTTTCTGTCACCTTAGATGCCGACACCCATGGCCTCGAGGAAGTAGCCTGTGATGAAAGCCTTCAGGCTGGCATTTCAGGCTTGTTTAAGCCCCAGGATGATCACTCTCCAAGTCATCCACTGATGAGCGAGAAGGTCGAAGCACAAGCAGAGATTCAAGTATGTAGTATGAATGAGTATGAGACCCAGATGGAGACTGGTGTGCTAGCACCATCTGTGGGAGAGCAAATAGTATGTGATGCTGCATGTGTGAATCAAGTTCCTATTCCTGTCATCACCATACAGGCAGAGAATACACTGGTGTCAGACAGCATGGACATTGATTATACGTCACAGATTCAGACAATGAACATTGAAGATCTTTCCACTGTCACAGCAGTAGACCGCTCTGAGAAGGCCGACTTCCAGGTGGAACAGGGAGATGTGTTAGAAAACGCACAGGGCTGTAATCTCAGTGTGAGTGTGACGTCGGCTTTGGATCTAAATGAAGGCATAGTTCCATTACAGGAGGGTCTCAGTTCTGCTTTTGCGGAAAAAGTCAACTCTCATCTAAAAATAGAAGACACTCCGCCTCTGTCGGAAATTGAAAGTGATGAAAGAACAAGGGAGACCTCGCAGAGAAATGAGGGGCAGACCCTAACTATTAAGTCAGAACGGGGAAAGGAAGGAGAGGCTTTTGCGGAGATACAAGAAGATTTGACTGATTCGGTGAGCCTCCCTGTGGCACATACTGCGGAAGTCGGAAGCCGGTTGTTTGTAGAGAATGTTTCAGGAAGTAAAACGTTAAATTCTATTGAAGACACCACAAATTGTCAAAATATTAAGGCCATTATACCGCAAATAGTGTCAAACGGGAAGATTATAGAAAAAGGCAATGAAGTTAAAGAACCTGAGATCAAAGAACCAATGCTACCTTTAATTGCTTTGCCATTAATAACAGAGCCTCAGCTTTTACAAAAAGACCTCAAAGTTGATATGCCAAAGGTAATACTCAAAGACAACCATGCAAAACCCATTTCAAACACTGAGGGTTTATTACCCACAGAGGCACGTCTTGTGAATGAAGATAACAACCCACCAACTGACAAAATACAGGAAGTTGTGAAACTACGTGACCGGACAGAAATACATCGCGCAGAACCTCAACGCATTGGTGAGCATGGGCCTCACACTGACTCTGTAGTTGCCATTCCCGCTACAAATGTTCCATATACAGAGGAAAACAAACACAGAGTGGATGTCCCTGTGTACGCACTTGAAACAGCCCCAGTCGTCAATGCACCAGTCAATGAAGCCCCCAAGGCGGCTCTGGTGGTGGTGCCACCCATATCGATCATTTGTGATGACGTTTCGGTTGAAACCATTTCAGTGCCATCTCAACACAAGCTCACCGTGACCGGGCCCGACCAGGCAGCACAAACGCATGACAACAGTCGTATCTCAGTTGGATCTCCTAGTCAGAAGCACACGTTGAATGGAGCGCTGACACCGGCGGATGTAAGCACTAACACGGTTTCACTGATCAAAGCGACGGAAGGTGTCGGCGACGCCGTAACCTGCGAGAAGAAACCAATGAAAGGGGTTGCAAAAGAGCCAGATGCACATGAGACAGTGCCTGTTAAGGATACTCATATCCAGGCAGACAAATCCCCCGTAGATAGGCTGGATGTCAAGGCCCTCCCGACCCATGCGGCCTTGAGCCCGGCCAGCCTTCGCAGGTTCCTCTCTCGAGCTGGCCCTCGCTCCGACTCCCCGACCGCGGTGGCCGTCCCCGCCATCACCGTGGGTGACCCCCAGAGCGACAGGACAGGCGGGGAGCTGAGTGGAGGATCGACGCCGACGTCTTCCCTCTCCTGCGAGAGCAGCCCCCGGCTGAAGCGGAGAGACAGTCTGTCCCTCATCCGGTCGGCCACCCCCGAGGAGTTGGCCTCTGGCGCGCGCCGCAAAATCTTCATGCCAAGGGCCAAAGGGGAAGACGGGGGAGAGGGAGTCGGACCAGGGGTCCAGGGGGTCCTGGATGCCGCGGCGAAGAGGGAGACCCCCTACATGTCCCCCAGCCAGGCTCGGAGGGCCGCTCTCCTGCAGGCTCCCGCCGGACAAAGTACCCCACCGATGGAGAGGCGATCGCCACTGCTGAACCGCCGCAAGGCCACACTGGAGGTGCCAAAGGCGGTGGAGGTGAAGCCTGCAGAGGAGCCAGACAGCAACAAGTCGGAGGATAAACCCGCAGAGAGCAAAATCTTCATGCCAAGGGCCAAAGGGGAAGACGGGGGAGAGGGAGTCGGACTAGGGGTCCAGTTGGTCCCGGATACCGCGGCGAAGAGGGAGACCCCCTACATGTCCCCCAGCCAGGCTCGGAGGGCCGCTCTCCTGCAGGCTCCCGCCGGACAAAGTACCCCACCGATGGAGAGGCGATCGCCGCTGCTGAACCGCCGCAAGGCCACACTGGAGGTGCCAAAGGTGGTGGAGGTGAAGCCTGCAGAGGGGCCAGACAGCAACAAGTCGGAGGATAAACCCGCAGAGAGCAAAATCTTCATGCCAAGGGCCAAAGGGGAAGACGGGGGAGAGGGAGTCGGACTAGGGGTCCAGGTGGTCCCGGATGCCGCGGCGAAGAGGGAGACCCCCTACATGTCCCCCAGCCAGGCTCGGAGGGCCGCTCTCCTGCAGCCTCCCGCCGGACAAAGTACCCCACCGATGGAGAGGCGATCGCCGCTGCTGAACCGCCGCAAGGCCACACTGGAGGTGCCAAAGGTGGTGGAGGTGAAGCCTGCAGAGGGGCCAGACAGCAACAAGTCGGAGGATAAACCCGCAGAGAAAGAAAAGCTTGACCCTTTCAAAGGTAAACAAAAAAAAATACATTTGAATTGTTAAAAAAAACATACAATTAATGGGATTACTGTGAATGAAACAGCTGCCTGATTCTGAGATAATATCGGAATGTTTCTAGGAAAGGCTTGGTAGGCAGTCAAAGTTTCCAAACACCCCCCTTGCTGTGATCAGTGCACGGGAGCGGGAGGAACATTAGTCAACTCTCCAGTAACGGGTTTATGTTTACCGTGTGATCTGCGTCACCCGCCAGCCCCGCAGGTGATCCGCAAGATCAGGGGGGAGCCCTTCCCCGACGCCTCGGGACACCTGAAGCTCTGGTGCCAGTTCTTCAACATTCTCAGTGACTCCACGATCAAATGGTACAGAGATGAAGAGGAAATACTGGAGGTCAAACGAAGGTAGGTCCCCGTGCTACGTCACAGATCACGGCCCTCGCTACGCACACAAAATCACCGACTCGCAGACAGAACCTGGAACTGTGCATGCGACTGTAATGGCAAAAGCCGTTGTTACGGACCAAGCTGCATGAAACACTTTGCTCTGTTTCTCTTCACGTGTGGATCCCTAAATCATCATCATCATTAACACACCTGCGAGAGGAGGTCAAGGTTCTTCTAAGTACTAAACAAGTCAAGTCAAGTCAAGTGCATTGTCACTTCACAGTTTACACAAGTATAAAGCAGCGAGTGAAAATCTTATGTGCGATATACCCGACGACAGACAGCAGTTATAAAAATAAGATCAAATTAAAAAACAAATATGTGGCTAAAGGATGAGTGGATGCTAGCTGGGCCACAGAGTGCATTCCACAGCCATGTCATTCACTGGTTCTCACTGTCGAGCCGTGGAGCTCATGTGACTGAAGCCCCACAGCTGTGACACAGAGAGGTGACGCTCTCGCCAGACACAGACACTGTAAGCCGATACACTATTTCACCATCTCCCGTGGACGGGGGGACATTAAAAGTCTATATATGTGCCAGTAGTTGTTGTGTCAGCAGGAAAATTTCCTCTCCCGACGGTCACCGCAAACCACGTTCAAAATTGCTCCACAATGACCTCTTGTGGGTCAATGTTGTTATTATACAACACTCGAATAGTGTTAGTCCCTAAAATACGATTAGCTTAACATGCAAACTGTTCTGTAAATACCAATCTTCTTTAAAAATTCATAAAAACAATGAGAATGTCATAAAGTAATATACTTTTAGCAACATCAATTATTTGGCCACATATTTATGTTTTTAATGAATTTAGGCTCTTGTAGGTGGACTCATTTGTTTGTATCTGTCTGCATTATTCTTTTTTTAAGTGGAGGAGATGAGAGCCAGGTAGCACTGGCCATCGTCCAGGCATCCAGCCCAGACTGCGGGGTGTACGGCTGCACCATCAAAAACGAATATGGGACCGACACCACTGACTTCCTGCTCAGCATGGACAGTAAGGACCACGTCACGTCACGTCACCTCGGGAATCGAACTCAAGTCGTTCGTCGTCATTGGTCATTGACGCTCCATTGACCCGGCGTGTTTGTTTCTTTGCCTTGTTTTCACAGTCCTAGCCGACATACTACTGAAAGAGGATTTGGAAGGTAATCCATCCACATTTTTAACAGTCATTGTTTTTTGGATTCGATTTTAGATTTCATCCATAGATAAGGGGGTGGGGGGGGGGGTGTCCTATGCGTATGACATGGTTTCGCTCTGTTTTTTTTTTTTGCGTCAGTTGGGGAGGAAATCGAGATGACCCCGCTGAGGTTCACCAAAGGCCTGGCGGACGTCGGCTGCTGGGGAGAAAAGTTCTTTGGCCGCATCATGACTAAGGAGTCCCACATGGGGGAGGGCTGCGCACACAAGGCCTGCAGGGCAAAGGTCATCTACGGCCTGGAACCCGTCTTCGAGTCAGGGAGCACTTGCATCATGAAGGTCCAAAGTCCGATCCCTTATGGGACCAAAGAGGACCGTAACCTTGCAGAGAGAAACCTAGAAATAACCAAGCAAGTGAGTTTTTAAACGCCTTAAGGTCCACATGAATCATAACTGTTGTGCCATGTTCTGTTATTATGCCATATCCAAATATTATATCCAGGTATATACAGTAATATCCATGTTATTCACTTATAATCATATATATATCTCCCTATTTTGTCTTGCCAGGAATGCAAAATTCAAAACATGATTCGGGAATACTGTAAAATATTTGCGGCCGAGGCAAGAGTTATTGAAAACTTTGGCTTTTCACTAGAGTAAGTATCGCAAACATGAACCTAAGTATAAAATGTATGTATTATTATTGATATATAAATGTATATATATATATAAATAGTGGAGAGCACTGTTGTTGACTGCTTGTGTGCGTTACTTCCTGCACAGAGTCATTCCTCAGTACCTGATGTACCGGCCGGCTAACTCTGTGCCCTATGCGACCGTGGAGACCGACCTCCCCGGGGTCTTCCTCAAGTACTGCATGATGGACGCTACGGGCGGGCTCATCACCAGAAACACCTCTGAGGTGGAGCAGAAGTGCTGCACCTTCCAGCACTGGATCCATCAATGGACCCACGGAAACTTACTAGTCACACATCTACAGGGTGAGTCGTGTGGGTTGTATATGGTCAACACAAATGACTTGTGTGTTCAAACTGTTGTTTGAGCTTGTTATATAGATTGTTGTTGTTGTTGTTGTTAGTAGTGTTAGTAGTACTATTGTTGTAGTTACTTAATAAGTACTACGTTGTTATAAGCTTAAACTCATGATGCTTTTCCCATCTTTTAAAGGTGTCGAAACAAAGCTCACCAACATCAGAGTTGTGACCAAGTCGAAGGGGTTTGTATCTGCACTGATCTGTACTGATTAATTTATTGATTACTGTTTGAGCTGCACACACTCTCTTCATACAGGGGCTTATCAAATGGCCATGTGTGTTTCAGATATCAAGGTCTCACGGAGAAAGGTTCCCCTGACGTCCTGGAACAGTTTGCGGCCCAGCATCAGTGCAACTATTACTGTGGTCTTCTGGACCTGCGCTCCCTTAAGATTAAGGGCTCCAGAAGCCCCATGTTGAACCGCAAGATGAGCATCGGCTCCAGCCCCCAGCTGCAGCGCAGAGGGGTCAATAGCCCCCAAACGTCCAGAAAGTCCACATCTAGTCCAAAGGTGCCCAGAAAGACTCCGGGGGTCGAAGAAAGTAGCCAAACGGCCAAAGCGAACAACGACGGAACTTCTGAGATGGTCTTAAAGAGGTAGAAAAGGAAGTTCCTTCAGCCTAAGACTTTAAACAAACTTTTCTCTGTGTTCAATGAATTTGGTTCAGAGACGGCTCTTTCAAATTTAACAACGTCCCTTTTGGTCAATCGTAGAGTGAAATCCTTGACATTGATATGATATATATAGAAAGTGGCAAAAGTGGCTATGTAGGGGAATACATAAGCCATTGAACCATTGGTGTTAGCCTGTTGTGTTATCTCAGTTACCGTCGTCAGCATGTCCTTTATTGGACAGCCGCTGGTCTTCCACACCTTACCTTCCACATGCACTGCTGAGATAAGCCTTTTATTGGGATGAGGAGCGCGTTGACTCAGCATAAGGGTCACAACCTACAAATCCCAAAGTGCATTGCAAATTTTTCTAATACTTTTTAAAGTCAACACCTTGACCCTTTGATTTACCTATGTTGTTTAAAAAAAAAAAAGAGTGAATATCATTTCAACATAGCTTTAACAAGATATGTCACAAGTAAACGTGGCAAGGTGAGTAGGCCTACTGTGTTAACAATGTCACTGTCTATGTTTGTGGGCATTTGAATGCCTAGTTGTAGCCTGCTCGGGATATGGCATTACAAGATCACTTTCTGGTGCACCTTTTGCCACACTGTGGTCGTTTTGAAAGTAGTAGTGAAGTAGTATGGTGAAGCTGCATCGGTTACAGAACAGTTGTGTATGGTTGGCAGTCTATCGATAGCCAATTTCTAGAGGAGCGGGTGTAGCTGGAGTCGTCGTGAGTGTAGTTACGTGAAAAGGCAATAAGCATTGATAAGGAGGAGGCTTGTGAGGAACGTGTGAGTCATGGAGTCCACTTGTTGCAATCCTTGTTGATTTTCAAAGACAAATGCAAGGAGCGTTCCATTCGAGGCTTTTTGTAATTGTAATTTTGTTGGTGTATTCATCTGTGAATTGTAACTTTGTGCCGAATTTAACAAAGTTGTATTGGGCAGTGGCTACCATTTATCACACACGACACCTGAGCTCTATTCACTCCACTCACCCATTTGAGTATGTAGAAACGAAGAAAGAGCAAACGAAAGAATGAAAGAAAGCTAAAAAAGAAAGGAGTTGCTGATGCAAAAAGGATTATAGTTATATATAAGGACTGGGTGTGATTGAAAGCATGCATATCTATATGTCATGGGTCGTGTCCTTATAGTGATGGTAATTGAAAGATATAAACAGGTGACTTGAGTAATTAAAAGAAGTGAGAAAGAAATGTGTGTTTACAGTGTGTCCGCTGTTCATTGTCCATCTTTGGCCTTGGGTCAACTTATTTTGTAAAAATAAAAGTTATAAAACGTTTATTTCAAAAACAGCATTATTGTGTTCAAACATCGGATGATCCACAGTTGATATAACATGGGTTTTTTTTGTTGTAAAAAGTGTTGAATCGTTCAAGATAGTCACAATGAAAAGCTAGACAAGTTAACTTTGCTTGATTAAAAAAAATACACTATCATTATTAAAAACCTGGTGTGCGGTATATTCCTCAGAATAATGTTCACCATATTAACACTTTTCAATTCGAATCAATACAAAAAATACATGACAAATGAATTGTTATATTTACATTGATATAAAAGTAAGGTTGGTGGTGCTTTTCAAACGGAAAATTTACAAATTTGCTCCTCATAAATTCTACAACACTGATGAAAAAACTCAGTGGCATTCGCTACTGTACTCCAATAACCAGTAAATGTGATATTTCCATTGTTTACAGTGCTGAAAAAAATAAATGTGTTTGGGTTAGACAATTACTGCAATGGTACTTTTGGTTTTATTTTCTTCAAAAAAAATCTCAACGGCAAAGAAAGCTTTTTTCTTTACAATATCAAATAAATCTACCTTGCATAGAGGTCATTGCAGCATGTCTGAACATCCCCGTTGGTTCCATTGAAGACGGACGTTCTGAAGATGTTCAGGCAGTCGAGGGGAGGAACAAAGAGAAGCCCTAAGATAGAAAGCAACAGTTTGTCACAGTTAATCTTGTTTTTATATCGACCAAAAAATGTGCTGAACAAAGTATGGGGATTTTGACTGGCTAATACCTGCAATGCAAGCATTGACAAGAGACACACATGTCCCGGCGAACAGCGCTCTCACCACCAGAGCGGAAATATCATTCCTTCTGGTCGGGCAAATGGAGGCTTGGAATAATGAAGAAATACTAGTTAGATTTCAAAACAAAGGAACAACACTGTCAATGCGACTATTCTCAGACATGTCCTGTGTTTAGTCGTGTGTTGGGTAACAGGTTATACATACACAGGCCTCCAATCACGATGCCCAATGAGCTGAAATTGGCGAATCCGCAGAGAGCATACGTGCAAATGACCTCCGACCGGACCTTTAAAAGACACAACCGACAGTGTGTGAGAGAAAATGCACACGCTCTAAAAACTAGCACACTTTTAAAGCATTCCACCAGGAATACTCCAAAAGCCCTCAACAATGACAACAATGACACTATCATAACATTGTCATCCATATTACATTACACTAGCATACACTATCATACTTTTGCTGGACTTTCTGGACTCATTGCAGTTACTGCACTGTTCTGCACTGTACTGCACTGTATTCATGTTGCTGCTGCACTACTGGCACTTTAAAATGCTTTTTAAATGCTTTTTGCACAATTCAACAAATATATATGTATATATCATCCCTCAGTCACTTTTATTGTGTACAGTATTGTTATAGTATAGTATTAGTATAGTGTATAGCATAGTATATAGTGCGGAATTGTAGGAAATTCATACTGCGGGAGGGAATGGAGAGAAAGCATCCCATTGTACTTGTTGCATATGGCAAAAAAAAAAAATCTTAAATCTTGAAGAGATGTACTCACAGAGATCCACTGTCTCACTCCTTCGATCACTTGTTCGTGTCCATTCAGCCTGTTGCTTTTCAGCTCCGCCAGCTTCTCGTAAGCCAGAAACTCATTCAGGAAGAGCTTTGTGCCGATCATCTCGGCGACAGTGAAGGACTCCTCATAGGGTATCCCCATCATGAAGGCTACCGGCATGAACAGGTAGGAGCAAATGAGCTGCAGGGAAGAAACCATATCTAGTTTTTTGTTGTCTAAAACATTAAAAAAAATGTAATGCTACAGCGTTAGCAGGATGGAAAATTGTACCGAGAACACACCTGAAAGGAGATTAATGGATATCCGACCATCCCGCCCAGCCATTTTAAAGCGGAATTAATAAACTCCAAGATAGCGAGGAAAGCGATAAGATTCACAGCAATGTTAGCGATGAGGCCAATGGATGCAGATGCCCCACTGCTCGCAGCTTCCAGAATGTTCCGTTCCTCCCTGTGGCATTCAAAATAAGCGTTATTAGATTAGATTAGATTAAAATGTGTTGTCATTGCACAGCACGGTACAGTACAGTAGAGCAAAAAATAATTTGACATCTAACCGTAAATGTTGCCGTAAAGTGCATGGTAATATATAATGTACAGTGGTTAAATTAGATTTAAAAACAGTCCACTAAAAAAGACCTGCTGTATATACAGCAGGTATTGAGCAGGGGTATTAAGGTTTAAGGGTATTAAGGATTGTTAAAAATAAAACAAATTTAATAACAAAAAGAATCCAAGGGGCAAGAGGTATTTCAGAAAAGTACATAATATACGTACCCGCAGGACACTTTAATCTCCTTCTCCGACTTGAATTTGCTCTCCTCCGTCTCGGGGTACAGTAGTTTTGAGATGGCCAAAGCGCAGGGAGCAGCCATCACAGAGGCTGATATCAGAGAGGAGGCGTCAATCTGTGTAGGTATGGGGCATACATCAGAAGTGCCTCAACAAGCTAGCTAGGTGACAAGAACACAGTTTCAGGTTGCACTCACGCCAAAGGAGATGAACGCCCCCATCACACTGCCTGCAATGGTGGCGAAGCCTCCGGTCATGACGGCATGGATCTCTGACTTTGTCATGTCCTTCAGATAAGGACGGATCAACAGTGGTGCCTCGGTCTGATGGACAGAAATGTTTGATCGAATGAACAAATCAGTACAATTGGTCTTAGTATTGTTATTATTAGTAGTAGAACTATTATTTATTACTATCATTATTAGGTATTCACAGATACTCTGTGAATACCTATTTTTTTGTGTGAATTCTTCTTTTGCTTTTTAATAATAATAATAATACAAATAATATTATTATTATTATTAGTGTTATTATTATTAATAGCATTATTATTATGTTATTACAGTAGAGAGTGTACTATGATAGACGTGTGTAGTACTACTCATAACATTTGATTCAAAATTATTCTGGTATAATGGATCATAAAATAAGTATTAGCAAGTCGTGCTAGCTTCCTTCACTCGAGTGAGTGAGACCATGAGCAGAAATCCCAGCTCGTACCTGTCCAACGAATATGTTGCCTGCAACGCTTAACGTCTCGGTGGGTGAGGTCCCCATCGTCATCTGCATAACCCATGAGATCTATGCATGGACCGAAAACACACGTTCTACTGTAAATCAGAGCCCCCATACACTGATAACGGGCTGGGGCCAAAGGACACGACGATGTGTGTGTGGATTGTGATCTGGTTTGCTGCGCTACCTTAACGATGAGCCACTGCATCAGCCCGAGGAAGTAAAGGACCGACATCACACTGCTGAAGAACACCACGATGGGCAAAGCCTATAACAAGGCATACTGCGTTATTGATTGAGCCATATATATATATATACGTTATAGCACAAAGGGCTGTTTACTCACTTGAAATGCAAAAATATCCGCAATCAGGTCGCCAAACACAAAGGATGATCCCGCTTTTGTGTAGCTGAGGAATATCTGCAATAATCAAAATAGACAGATATTACATATATGAGTATATAAAATGTAAGGGCCGTACAGGTTTGTTTCCTTCCTATCGGTATGTACACATTCCTCACATTCTGCTGAATAGTAGCAATGACACGAAAGCTGGGAATTACACAATCAGCTATGAGACCTATCAAGGTGGCGGGAAAGCAGAAAGAGGTCACACACAAAAGTGCTGTGTATACTTGCTCTCTGAGAACAACAAATAGGCATACATTCCCTCCTGCAGTAGGACATTCTAGAACAATACTATAAAAATACTATAGACAATCAAATTAAATCAAATTAAATAAAAATATAAAAAATATAAAAAATATAAAAATAAAGTGATTGATATGTACATGTGTTATGTTGTGCAAAAAGCATTTAAGGCATTTTAAAGTGCCAGTTGTGCAGCAACATTATGAATACATAATACATAATACAGTGCAGTACAGTGCAGAACATTGCAGTAACTGTAATGAGTAATGAATATGAGTCCAGAAAGTCCAGCAAAGTATGACAGTGTAATGTTAATGACAATGTTATGATAGTGGCAGCAGTCCTAGCAGTTCAGTAGGCGCACGGCCTGCGGATAAAAACTTAAGTCTTAAGTCTTATGATTATTGCATTTGGCCATCATGATAAGCATTTCAGTAATTTCCTCCACAGATAAGACAACAGTATTACCTGCACTTGATCGCCCAGCCATTGGAAAGCAATAAACCCTGGTTCTGTCCTTATCACAAACAGGCCGATACAGAACTGCATGCCGAGTCCCCAGAACACCGGTCTCCATAACACCTGTGACAAGCAAATAATGGGTCTGAATCACATTAGTAACTAAGAAAACAAACACAAACGTAATACTAAACAGAATGACAGCATCTCTGTTATTTAGCGATTGATTCACAAGGCCTATTCCAAAGTCTACGGGAAACATTCCCCCAGATAGCTTGAGGTTTAACCGCCAATCACGTACACACACACACACACACACACACACACACACACACACACACACACACACACACACACACACACAGGCACACACACACAGGCACACACACACACAGCTTTTATTTTCTTGTGAGAAAAGTTTTATTTAAGTTTTATTTAAAAAATACTTACGGCTGTTCTGTGTGCCGAGAAGATAAATGAAACCAACACAAACATGCAGATGCCTGCAAAGGAAATCAGTTGTTCGGGTCGTTGTATTGTGTCTACAGCGAGCCATGCGACCAGAAAGACCACCGCTACCGCGATGAAAACCCTGCGGAGGACACCATAGGTTCAATAGACCAAGTCAAAACAAAACCAACGCTATACACAGTACACATACATCACACACACTTACCATTTGATCCATCTGAAGTTAGCCCTGAAACACCTGATGACGGGAGCGAAACAGCGGCTGATGCTGTCCCCCTTGTATGTTTTCAGCAAATCGTAGGCTTTGGATGCAATGGCCAAACATGTCAAGACCACAAGACCAATGGCCCTCTCGAAATTCAATACGCAGGCGGTGATGAAGAACGCAACGTAACCTGTGTGGGATCAAAACAGTTTGACTCAAGAGTGAATTGCACCTTAGGTATGTCTTAAACGTATATCTTGTGCTTTAATTTAGCTGCAATTACATAGAATAAGACACACACACACACACATGCACACGCACACACACACACACACACACACACACACACACACACACACACACACACACACATTACTTTTGCCATAAGTTGATTGTCAAATACATGTAAATCTAAGAAAGGAATTACCTGCTCCAAGTATGCCGAGCACAATGTATTTAAACGTTTTCGAGTGCGCCTTAATGTAATCCTCTGTGGCATTAAGTGGCTTGCAAACCATGCTATATGCAAAATAGAGGTTAGTTCCCAGCATATTGAACAGTACAATGTAGGCAATTTTCAAAAAATTCTGCAAAATATGTGCATAAAACTATGCAAATATTTATATATATTATTATTATGATGATTGCATAGTATTTTCTGACATGGATTGACGAAGAATAGAATACATTTGGGTATGGAATTATATTTAGATATTTGAACATATTTTATAGTTTTTTTTATAGTTTACAAATATGTATGTTGTAGCACAATATTCGTGTTGCTTAATGAAGCACATGCAGGTATCCTAATAGCTTCCAATTATGTTTTGCCTACCCGATCACGCATCCTTCTTCAGATGTCGTTTTGGTGTTGCTGGTAAACGATATATTATCCTCCTGAGGAAAAAAAAAATCGAAATGTCACACGCCTCATTCACTTGAATATTTCCCCTTCCTCCACTCCCTTAATCGATCCCAATGTAGCGTTACCTGTGATTGAAAGGCTGGGTTGTCCAGGCCACGAGGCGAGTCGACATGGGTCAACACCGTGAGTGGGGTTCCGCTGTCTTTCGCTGAAAAAAGAACAGCGCATGTTTACTTACTTTCACCTGGAAAGACCGTGCAGCAGCATCCACACAGCCATGCTTTGCCAAACTACATAGCATTTTGGTTTATCCGTTTTCTTTGCGACCAGTGCGCCCGGAAATAACCATACACCCTTTTCGGTTTTACTACTTGTTTTTGAATACGCATGCAGTACTTTAAGACGAAATGACCGAGCTGTGTGTAAATTCATGTCCAAGTGAAGGATGATGAATGGCTTACTCATTGTGCGCCCTCCTACGCGAAGAGACAAATGCTGTGTATTTAAATACTGGGCTGGGCAGGGAACACTGCCCACTGAGAGACAGTATAGGCCTACGTGTTTTCGTCGACGTGATCATAAATACGATTCAGCGCAATTCATTGTCCTCGTACGAAATACCAATTAATTTATTATCTGAACCAAGACATGATAAGGGAGTGCATTATGAAGATACAAACTATTAATAACTCATCTCGAAATGAATGCAGTAAGTGGGGTTACCTGTGTGAACAGCTGTTCTCATCATGCTCTTGATCCCTAAGTCCCGAAAACGTGTTGTAGGCTATTTATTATTCTGTTTGTGTCTTTGTGTGTAGTTTGTGTTCCTTCCCCCTAGATGTCCCCCGGTAAAGGTATTGGTAGGAGTTTGGTAAAAGTTTCGCTTTTTGAATGAATCGTCTTAAAATGGTAACGGGTCCGAAATTAATGTTTTGTTTATCCATGTGTAAAGATGTCTGGCGTTTGAGTATAACGTCACGTGGTGTATCTATCCTTTCCTACTAGTGTGGAAAAACTACGACGTTTGATGTAAAGCCCCAACTTCACTCCGCTCAACCATGAACTAACCACATTTATACCTAGTAAACTGCAAATGACATATGACCATGCACTTTAAAGCAACATTTGCACTCTGGTTAGATGCTAACTTGTTTTCGCTGTACTGTACTTGTGCTGTGCAATGACAATACATTTGAATATAATGTACATATGCAGGTTTAGCAACGAATTGGTAACCAGTGGAATGGAATGGAATGAGGATGGGGAGGGCGCCACCCGGTGGCTGAATGTTATCAACGTTATACACGTTACCAACAGCACCTTTAAGCCTAGATTGTGTCCATTAGTTGTTCCCTCTTGTGTATTGAAGCACTTTCACGTTCATAACATTGTCATTAACATTACACTATCATACTTTGCTGGACTTTCTGAACTCATTAAAGCTACTGCACTGTATTGATGATGCTGCTGCACTACTGCACTTTAAATGCTTTTAAATCTGTTTGCACATTCAACAGATGTTCATACCATCTGTCAGTCACGTTGCTGTCCTTTTTTTGTTCATTTTTATTTTTATTGTATATATTATTTTGATGGTATTGTTTTTTTTAGATGTTTACTGCGGGAGGGAATGGGGAGCAAGCATTCCAATGTACTTGTTACAAATGGCAAATTTATTTATTTTTTAAAAATATATTGTATCTTGATTCAGTTTGGGTCGCACTTCACTGATCGTCCTGTGCTGTAGCCAATTCCCATGCCAGTAAGTGATAGTTGTTGTGTACCTCTTTGGTTTAATTAGTGATATATAAACGAAACAACCGATTTTTCGCCTGGTTGATTATAATCATCACTAAGCCTTGAATAATAATGATTAAGTATTTTCTGTATGGGTGTGTGAATCCAATAACCTCGCTCCCTGGCGTCGGAACGCCTTGAACGGGACGCTCCAAATCAGCGCCAGAGAGGGCGGGACTTCTGATAGAGCGATGTCAACTGAATTCATGTTTT
This sequence comes from Muraenolepis orangiensis, assembly GCA_027704905.1. Lineage (NCBI taxonomy): Eukaryota > Metazoa > Chordata > Actinopteri > Gadiformes > Muraenolepididae > Muraenolepis > Muraenolepis orangiensis. The sequence continues at coordinate 4,368,324 of CM051010.1, read as the reverse complement.
AGTTATTGCTTTGTCAAATTCTAATTAAAAAAAACCTCTATTCTCCTGGGGTCGGTGTTATTTTTGTTGTGTTTACCCAATAGCAACTATAGCCCATATAAGGCCATTATTTACGCGTTAATACATATGATGCAGAAATATCCGATCCATTAGAGTAGCTGGTACACTGGTTAGCGCAAAGGGCTTGGTATACGAAAATCATTTTGTGCGTCGCGGGTTCACGTCCCGCCCAAGTCACTATGATTTGAGCAGTGTTTTGCTGCAGGTAGCCCATTTTTAATTAACAATCTTTTATTTATGGAATCCTGTTTCGGTCCGAGTAATTTTATCACAAAGCCTCGTTCAGCCAAAAACATGTTCTGCACTCTTTTCCCATCCACAGTGTAGCCGAGGTAAATCGTGGACTCTAGAGCAGTGGTTCCCAACCTGGGGGGCGCGCCCCCCTTGGGGGGGCGCCAAAGATCGCAGGGGGGGCGCCAGGCCTCAGATGATTTGAGGCCTAATATCATATTTCGATTTTTTTTATTTTTTTTATTATTATTTTTTTTTTACATATAATTGTAACGCAATACATGATTGTCGCTAAAAGCCTTGTCTCTACATTACAATAAAATATAGAAATTGATTGATTAATTAATTTTAATAAAAATTCTACAAATTAATCTGATACTCCTCCGATTCGCGCCAACATTGACGTTACTGTGTCAGCTTCCGTGGTAGTAACAGTTTGCTGTGCTTGCTAGCTAGCGACCAACTTCATAAGGTGAATATTTTGTCTAAAAATGTCTGAAAAACGTAAAGGAGATGACAGCTCATCTGCAATCAAAAAGAAAATGAGGACCTACCTAGAGAGCTATCTTAACTTAGGTTTCATGGAGGGAACGGACAAAACCCGCCCAGAGTGTGTGATATGCAGAGAGAAGCTAGCCAACGACAGCATGAAACCCTGCAAAATGAAGAGACACCAACAGACCATGCACCCAGAAACGGTCGGGCGTGATCGGGACTTTTTCATAAAGAAACAACAGTTTGTTAGGGCTGGCAGCGATGTACAGAAGGCCACCGAGGCCTCTTTTGAATGTGCACTTTTAAAAGCAAAGGCAAAGTCCGGGGGGGGGGGCGCAAATTCCAACAGGAGTCATTTGGGGGGGCTCTGGGTGAAAAAGGTTGGGAACCCCTGCTCTAGAGGGCACCCACATGTCAACTAGCCTACTGAACACCAATGGTATGGTAGGAATTGGTATGGTATGCATTGAACACTAATGGCGTGTTTATATATTATCTTTCAATAAAGATTAAAGACCACTATATATGATCTTTAAATAAACATTAAAGACCTCTGGCGTACATACCTTACTGCGCGCACCCTACACGCTACAATTATTATTCTGTTTGTGTCTTTTGTGTAGTTTGTGTTCCTTCCCCCTAGATGTCCCCCGGTAAAGGTTTTGGTAAGAGTTGGTACATTTTCGCTTTTTGTCAATAGAAATATTAGGATTTTTTAATTTATCATCTTAAAATGGTGACGGGTCCGAAATTAATGTTTTGTTTTCTATGTGTAAAGATGTCTGGCGTTTGAGTATAACGTCACGTGGTGTATCTGCGTTGCCAGTGATCGTGAGCCTTCCTAGTGCGGAAATACGACGACGTTTGATGGTAATTAAGGCCCCAACTTCACTCCGCTCAACCATGAAATAACCATATGTATACCTAGTAGACTGTTTTATACCTAGTAGACTGTCTGTAAATTATATATTACCATGCACTTAACTGCAACATTTGCACTCTGGGTAGATGCCAACTTATTTTCGCTGTGCTGTACTTGTGCTGTGCAATGAAAATAATCAAACTTTCTGACTGCTAATATGTCGACTATGTCAATTTCGTAACAAACTCGTAACACCCACTGTTTATTCTAGCGAATTGGCACGGCAGGGTCCATCTTGCTGCAGTAGACGCTTTCATTTGATGCTTTGTTCAATAAAGATATTGAACTTAGTATCCGGACCTCTGAGAAAGATTCTTATTCCACCCGAGTAGAAATTATAGTATAGAGTTCAAGTTTAACACAATGTCTTTTTGTTGATCATTTGTTCAAATGAAAAGCGTTATCAAGCTCAGTCCCGGGTAGTTTCCTACTATGGCAAAGTGTCTGTCGATATCCATTCTATCTTGTATTAAATAGGTTGAATCACACAATACTGAATAAATTATTTGAGCAGTAAAGACCCCAACTATCTCACTGAGGGTGTCAGGGCCTCTCTGTCTCGTGTATTACCTCAGCAAAATTAATTAAAAATAATCTTGTGCCTGTATAACTTTCTTCAAGTCTGAAAGTTCAAGTCAAGTGTATTGTCACTTCACAGTTTACACAAGTATAAAGCAGTGAGTGAAAATGTTATGTGCAATACTCGACGACAGACAGCAGTTATAAAAATAATATAAAATAGAATAAAAACAGAATAGAATAAAAGAAAAAGTACAAAACTGTATAAAGTTGTAAGGATGAATAGAGTGTATGGTATGGATAGTTAACATGGTAAGTAGTACATCTGGAATTAATGTTAATTATCGATTTGAACTAGTAATTAATAGTAGTAGTAGTAGTAGTAGGCAGAATGCATGGCAAATGGTGAAGTGGTTCGGGAGCAGGTAGTAGAGCAGCTTAACACTATCCTTCTGATGTTGCTGCTTATTCAAGATTCAAGATTCAAGAAACTTTATTAATCCCGAGGGAAATTAAGGTGCAACAGTTGACACAGGGGGAATAAATGCACACACAAATATACTAATACCTAAGCTAAAAACGAAATAACAACAACTAACTAAATAAAACTAGTATAAACAAAATATAACTAAATAACTCTAAATGAATCTAAGTGTATTGATAGATGAGTAGATGAATTGCACAATTTACAGTATTATTACAGTAATACGTAGGTATATACAATACACAACAATACGTATAGTGCAAATTGGCAGTAATAATATATTAATAAATAACTCAGATGAATACTGAAAAAGTGACATGTGAAAAGTGAAATAGAATTTACAGTGCGTTGACCAAAAAAATAATAATAATAACAACAGTGCGTTGGCCTCAGGTCACTGAGTCTCCACTGTCCCTCTCACGACTCGAGGTAGATGAATTATAGAGACTGATGGCCACAGGAAGAAAGGACTTCCTGTGGCGTTCTGTGGTGCACCTGGGTGGAATGAGTCTGTTGCTAAAGGTGCTTCTATATGAGGTCAGCACCTGATGGAGAGGGTGAGAGTTGTTGTCAAGGATACTACGCAGCTTGCGCAGCATCCTTCTCTCAGACACCACCAACAAGGAGTCCAGCTGGACCCCCAGGACAGCCCCAGCCTTCCTGACAATCCTGCTGATCTTGTTGGCATCTGCTGACCTCAACCTGCTTCCCCAGCACACGACACCGGAGAAGATGGCACTGGCTACCACCGACTGGTAGAACATATTAAAAAAACAAAACCTTGAAGGACCGGAGCCTCCGCAGGAAGTAGAGACGGCTCTGGCCCTTCATGTAAACAGCCTCAGAGTTCTTGGCCCAGACCAGTTTGTTGTCCAGATGAACTCCCAGGTATTTATATTCCTGAACAACTTCAGCAGACACACCCTTGATGGAAATGGGTGTGGGGGTAGATTTCCTCCTGCGGAAGTCCACCACCATCTCCTTCGTCTTGTCAGTGTTGAGCTGCATATGGTTCAGCTCACACCACTCAACGAAGGAGTCCACGACGCCCCTGTACTCCTCATCGTTTCCCTCGCTGACACAACCAACAACTGCAGAGTCGTCCGAGAACTTCTGCAGATGGCAGGACACAGAGTTGTACTGGAAGTCTGAGGTGTAAAGGGTGAACAGGAATGGGGAAAGAACCGTTCCCTGTGGAGCACCAGTGCTGCTGACCACAGTGTCAGACACACAGTCCTGCAGTCTGACAAACTGTGGACGACCCGTCAAATAGTCAGTAATCCAGGACACCAGGGAAGAGTCCACCATCATCGCCGTCAGCTTACTCCCCAGCAGGGCAGGCCGGATGGTGTTGAACGCACTGGAGAAGTCGAAAAACATGATTCTCACAGTGCTCCCGGGTCTGTCCAAGTGGGCGTAGGCACGATGAAGCAGGAAGATGATGGCGTCCTCCACTCCCCGTTTCGGCTGGTAGGCAAACTGAAGAGGGTCCAGCGATGATCTGACCATGATCTGATATCTGCTGTTACAGAGTGGTTGAAGATTCTTCTCTGGTTACTCATCATGTTACAGAGTGGTTGAAGATTCTTCTCTGGTTACTCATCATGTTACAGAGTGGTTGAATATGCTTCTCTGGTTACTTATCATGTTACAGAGTGGTTGAAGATTCTTCTCTGGTTACTCATCATGTTACAGAGTGGTTGAAGATGCTTCTCTGGTTACTCATCATGTTACAGAGTGGTTGACGTTGGATGACGTTGTTCCGACCAAGTCGGTTCGGATATATCCCAACCAGAAACCGTGGATTAACGGCGATGTTCGCGCTGCCCTACATGCGCGTAACGCCGCCTTTGGTTCCGGGAATACGGAGGAATATACGAGAGCCCGTTACGACCTCCGTAAGACCATCGTCACTGCCAAGCGGGAGTATAAGGACAGAGTGGAAGATAAATTCAAGAAACACGATGCGAGGGGTATGTGGCAGGGGCTGCAGAAGATAACGAACTTCAGAGGGAGAACCAGTTGTGTAGAGAACTCCTCTACCTCCCTCCCAGGAGAGCTAAATACATTTTTTGCTCGGTTCGACGTAAACTGCAGCCCGCCGAAGCCAGCACCGACTGGGGAGACCAGCCAGCTGCGCATCTCGGAGGCGGATGTGCGCCGCACCTTTAAGCGGCTGAACATCCGTAAGGCGGCAGGCCCCGACGACATCCCGGGCCGCGTCCTCAGAGCATGCGCAGACCAGTTGGCAGGAGTCTTTGCAGACATCTTCAACCTCTCCCTGTCCCAGGCTGTTGTCCCCGCGGTCTTCAAGATATCCACCATCGTGCCTGTCCCTAAACAAACCAAGGTAACATGCCTGAATGACTACAGACCTGTGGCCCTCACCTCGATCGTTAGCAAATGCTTCGAGAGGTTGGTCAAAGACTTTATTTGCTCCGTGTTACCTACCACGCTGGACCCATGGCAATTTGCATATCGTCAAAATAGATCCACGGACGACGCAATTGCCATGGCCCTCCACACTGCCCTTTCCCACCTGGAGGGGAAGAACTGTTATGTGCGAATGCTGTTTGTGGACTACAGCTCAGCATTCAACACAACAGTTCCTGCCAAGCTCGACACCAAGCTGAGAGGTCTAGGCGTACCCCCATCCATGTGCAGCTGGATACTGAACCTCCTGTCGGACCGCCGCCAGGTGGTGAGGATGGGCAGCACCACATCAGAGCCACTGACCCTCAACACGGGAGCCCCCCAGGGATGCGTGCTGAGCCCTCTCCTCTACTCCCTCTACACCCACGACTGCATGGCTATGCACAGCTCCAACGTCATCGTCAAGTTTGCTGACGACACGACAGTGATGGGCCTGATCGCCGGCGACGACGAGACAGCCTACAGGGAGGAGGTCGGATCGCTGGAGCAGTGGTGCCAGGAGAACAGCCTCGCCCTCAACGTCAAGAAGACCAAGGAGCTGATCGTGGACTTCAGGAGGCAGAGGGGAGAGCACAGCCCCATCTCCATCGACGGCGTTGCAGTAGAGGGTCAGCAGCTTCAAGTTCCTCGGCGTGCACATCTCCGAGGACCTCACATGGTCCACGCACACCACACACGTGGTGAAAAAGGCCCAACAACGCCTGTATTTTCTCAGGCGTCTGAAGAAATTCAGCATGGGCCCCCGCATCCTGAGAACATTCTACAACGGCACCATCGAGAGTGTTCTGACAGGGTGTATCACCGCCTGGTACGGGAACTGCACGGCACTCGAGCGCAGAGCGCTTCAAAGGGTGGTGCGGACGGCCCAGTATATTGTTGGAGGTGAGCTCCCCTCCCTCCTGGACATTTACAACCAGCGGTGCGTGGCCAAGGCCAAAAGAATTATAAAAGACATTGCCCACCCCAGCCATGAACTTTACTCACTATTACCGTCAGGCAGGCGATACCGCAGTATCAAGTGTCGTACAAATAGGCTTAGAGATAGCTTCCACAGTCAGGCCATCAGGCTGCTGAACAAGGGCGTATAACATATAACAATGTATATTTTATTACATTGATTTATATATATATATTGCTCTTTTGTGCTGATTTTTGCATTTTATAAATTGCATTTTTTATTTTTATTATTATATTCTTTATTCTATTTTTTATTCTATTTTTATCTATTTTTATTTTATCTTATTTTATTTTATAACTGCTGTCTGTCGTCGGTATTGCACACAAGATTTTCACATCACTGCTTTATACTAAACTGTAAACTGTGAAGTGACAATAAACTTGACTTGACTTGACTTGGTTGAAGATGCTTCTCTGGTTACTCAGCATGTTGTAGAGTGGCGTTGGAAACATTGTTTTAGTGACAGTCTGTAACAGCAGACTATGTCAGCAGTGGTTCCCTGAACCTTCGTCTGCATTCGATTCACTCAATATTGACGGATATTAAATATTAAAACTTTGTTGATGCTGGCAGTCATCACATTACCCAGGGTAATTGGGGTATTCGCCCCAAAATATTGATAAATATTATTGCATTTAGAACATGGTAGGATGGAGGAAAGGAAGTTCTCCTCCACAAAGCGTCTCGATATTGTCCAGTTGACCTCAGCTGTTCCAAGTAAAGAAATAATGTCAGGTGAAACTGTCTAGTTCTGACTGTCAATGTAATAATAAAACGGTATCAACCATAATAAATTTATATGGGGGTAAGGCAATGAATAATTTGACCCCGAAAGCAAGCATTAAACAATTGCAATCTTTTTCATTAGAAATTAGAACAAGTTAGCTATTTAGTGGTTGGAATATTTGAGATGTACAAGTATTCGCTGATAATTAACATTGGTGCAACCTTTAATTAAACGGGTTGTACCTAAAAAAGCATGACAGCATCTGTGTTCTTTAGTAACTCATTCACAAGGCCAAATGTCCTCCAAAGGTTCCGGGAAAACACTCCCTCAGATAGCTTGGAAGATACAAGCCAAAAATAAATGAACTCAGGGAATTTATCTTTGGGCTTTACTCATAGAGGAACCCAAATATGGTAATGTTTTCATTGTGCAATATATACCTGCAATGTCATAAACTTAGTTTAGATTGTTGCTATAAAATAGACTAAATTAATTAAAAGTTGCATTTTATTCATGAATACGGCCATATGTGGCTGTATGGCTGTCTATAAAGTCAATTGTAATATTATTCTAATCGTAAATTCACATTTAGTACTGCGCACTACACCTAATATCTATTTGTTCAGCCCAGTGCGATTTATTACTCACTATTAATTATTCATACACGATTTCAAATGGGTTGAGTTGTAAAAAAACAACATAATTATTCCATGGTCCATAAAACATATGAACCATAAAACAAGTTATAAATTCGGTCACACCCAGACCCACACACATTGAATTGGAGGTTAGGCTTATAGTATGACAACCATATTTGCAGTGTAGTAAATACAAACTGAAATGTTGTGCTGGCAGACATAGGGAAATGTGTGAATCTTAACCTCGTTCCTCAAGGAGTGCAGTTATAAGATTACTTATAGAGTATGTGTGAGGTATGTGCATAATAATAGGTATATATATATATATATATATATATATATACATATATATATATACACACAGGTAAGTATACAAGTATTTAACAGGTAGTGATCAGGGGTATGCAATTATGAAAAACAGGATAAATATGAATGTATATACAGCAGATCAGGGATATGCAGTGTTATCTAGTTACTAGTGGCGAGATCCGTTTCAGTTACATGTTTCGGATATTGCTTTCTAAAATTCTTCGTCAACAAGCCCACATGTATTCTGCTTGTCGTAGTAGTAGTAGTAGTAGTAGTAGTAGTAGTAGTAGTAGTGGTAGTAGTAGTAGTAGTAGTAGTAGTAGTTGTAACTCTTGTCGTGTTCTTATTACTCTGGCCCTGGCGACTTCACACATCGGCTCATAGGAAGTAATATAACGGAAATGACGTTACCGCGGACCCAGAATTCAGGATCCTGTCGACGCGGGGCATTATGTGCATCACAAACAGGAAAGGGGTGTGTCTAGCTGTGTAGCTATTGCTAACCAAGAGGAGGAAGGAATACACAACGAATCCAACCGAAATGCTAACAGAGCATTGAGGACCGTGGCTAATGCTAACTGTCAGCAAACAACCCATTCTGACAGTCATAGTTGTAACGTCTTATTTATAGGAGCAAATGGTGAGTTCACTGGGATTTTGATGATACATAATGGCATTGTCAGTTGTATAAGGCACACAGTGTGTGCTCACAAAACCGCTGTACGATGTGTCTCAGTGCTGTATGTACTAGCTAGTTGCTAATTCTGCTAATGTTCTGCATCAACCGACATAGGCTACTGCCTGGGTAGCAGACTCCAAAACAGTTTTCTCTTGAGGATTTAAACCCAACGTATTTCATAGTAACACAATATATGTATATATTACGTGTTGCAATACGAGCTACTATTTATTTTTATTTGTATCTGCAATTATTCGGCTCAAACTATGACCCAAATGAGACCTAGCTCCTTGACTCATAACTTGCTTACTTAAGCTTGCCAATCGAAATGACATCAGCTGATGTGTAATTGTGCGTAGAGAGGACAGGAATGCTGTAACCAGTTGTATTTGTGCGCTTCTCCAGGTATGTGATACCTCCCAGATATGGGTGACATGAAAACCCCCGATTTTGATGATCTTCTGGCTGCCTTTGACATACCAGATGCTACAGGGTTAGATGCCAAAGAGCATGTCCAGGAGAGCCACGATGAGCCAGGGGGGCAGCTGAAACACACAGGCATATGTCTGGATGATCACCTATTGGCTCACCAAGCTGTCACTCCGGGAGATGTTCCCGCTGTAAGTGTAATTGTGAAAAACACAAGTCGGCAAGAGTGTTTGGATGGTTTTGGCCAAAAGCTGCACTCGGGACCAAACTTGCAGAATAGATTCAGGGTACCAGGGTCCTCCACTGATTCCATTGAGTCAAGCAATGGTGGCTTTTCCAAATCGTATGCATCTCCGCTGAATGGGGATGTCAATAGGGAATTCATTAGTAGGACACCTATTCAGCACAGATCTGAAGCAAAGTTACCCTTTTCCCAGTCTTTTACTCAATTCAGTCCTATCTCTAGTCCTGAGTCAGAGGACACTCCAAGTAATAATGACGATATTAATCCAAAACAAGAGAGACCCTACTTTCCTGAAGCTTCAGCTTTGGTTGAACCTCTGTCGGACAATCACAGAAGGTCATCTCTCAGTATGTTTGACAGTTTCCCTAAAGTCTGTGGTGTTCCCAATAACAAGCACAGTAAAGTAGAGCGCATCATGTCAGAACATGTCAGAAGAATGGATTCACCCGAAATGTATTTTACCGACCAAATGGACAAAATAAACTCCCTCAATAGCACACGAACACCTGAAAATGACATGACATTTGGAAGCAGTACAACGACAAACTCTGTCATTCCCCCTCCTTGTACATTTGTCAAATCTCAAGCACCTAAATTATCCTCATGCCTCGAAGCATTGGCAGCTCTGAACACTAGAACAATTCCCAGTGAGCAAACTTGTCCAAAAGAGCCCTCGCTAATTCACAGCGACTGTTTGAAGGCGAGCCCCCGGGTTCCCATATCACCACATAGCCCCAGAAGCCCTCTGGATGCCGTCAAGCGGTTAGCGAAGCCCTCGGACAGCCCTGTGAGCATATGCAGTGAAAGTAGCGACAAAGCTCCCTCTGCTGTGGGGTCCGGCTCGCCGCTGGCCATACCGAAGGTCCGGATCAAAACCATCAAGACCACCTCTGGACAGATCAAACGCACGGTTACCAGCGTGTTGCCTGATTCTGAGACGGACGAGGTTCATTCTGCCTGCGAGTCCTCCCCCTCCCGGAGTCTGGTCAGCGAGGACTCCCTCTGCATGTCGTCCCCGCATCAATCTCACGCAGTGTCTGGCGAGAATGTTGTTGGAGTGCATACCCCCGTAAATACTACTACTAATTCTTCTAGTAATACTACTTCATCAACGTCAACTTCATCAACCAACAAAACAGAGGGCCACTCTCAGAGGCATGGTGTGACGCAATCAGCGACCGTTTTCCATAAAACCAGTGGTGCTGCTTTTAAAGGGACGTCCACACATCAAAGTCAGAAACTCAAGCGAGTGGCTGCGGGTCAAACGGGACGCTCTACTGGTACAAGCTTCCTACCCAAAGCGATGCACCTCGCAAACCTAAACCTGGTCCCGCACAGCGTGGCTGCGTCAGTCGCTGCACACTCCACCGACCAGCAGCCAGGCCAGCACACACTCCCAGCATCAGCATCATCATCATCATCATCCTCCTCCTCCACAGTTTCTAGCACGGTCCCTCTAGTGCACCAGGTCAAAGCCCCCGGCCCTCAACCCCACCAACGACCCCCCGTTCCCAACACGGCGGCGGGAACCCTGAGCAGACTGTTGAGCAATGGCAACCCTGTGCCCACGTATGTGCCTGACCTGAACCCACCGCCAGGCAGCAACCTCAGCCTGCCGCCGCGGGGATACTGCTGCCTGGAGTGTGGCGACGCGTTTGGCTTGGAGAGGAGCCTGGCATTCCACTACGGCAGGCGGAGCGTGCACATCGAGGTATTGTGCACGCACTGCGCCAAGACCGTGGTGTTCTTCAACCGGTGCGCCTTGCTGGCTCACGCGCGGGAGCACAAGAGCAGCGGGGCGGTGATGCAGTGCACGCAGCTCCATGTGAGGCCCATTGCGGAGGAACACATGTTCTCGCAGCCGAGCGGCGCCGCAGCACCGGTGGCGGGCAGCCCTCAGGTTCTTCTGCCGGTGTCTGCCTCCGCTGCCGCCAGCCAGCCGGTAATGCCCCTGTATCCGGACAGCTTCATAAGGCACAGACTGCGTTGCGTGGAGTGCAACAAGCAGTTGTCTGACTATAAATCGCTTGCCGGGCACTACCAGAGATTCTCTGGCGACGTGGATGGTCTGGTGAGTGTGGACATTCGAACCGATTGACTAATTTGGAAGCAAATGGCATGTTGATATGATAATATCACAATATATGTTTATACAAAAATTTGACAGAAATATCACTGATAGTGTGTGTGGTAGCTTCTCTAATGCATAAGTATTATTTAGTTGAGTGATTTGCAGTGCATATAGATAAGTCACAAAAGTCCAACTTGAGGCTGCTACAAAGTTATCTAACCCCTGTGTCGATGCCAGGGTACTAACTGTTTTTGTTTTGTTTAAGGTGTGCAAGGTGTGCTCAATGTTGTTACCTAATAAGTGTAGCTTCAGGGCTCACCAACGCATCCACACACACAAGGCCCCCTACTGCTGCCCTGAGTGTGGAGCAGCAAGTCGCTCTTCCGACATACAGAAGCATGTAAAGGAAAACTGCCTTCATTACGCACGCAAGGCGTGGTACAAGTAAGTAGCGCAGAGACGGGAAGAAAAAGGCAGGCATTATCAATTAGCTCAAGGTCGGCCTTTTAAAGATCTCCTGTTAAATGGTTTCACTGGTTTTGTCTTTGCTTTCAGGTGTCTTCACTGTGATATGGTTTTTAAGACGGTTCAAGGCCAAAAGAATCACATCGAAGAGAAACATTGCGTGGTCTTGTATAAGTGCTCCAGCTGTCCGGTGGCCTTTAAGTCATCGGACGGCTGTGAAATTCACATGAAAAATAAACACAACATTAGCAAAACAACAGCCCAGTGAGTTAACCACCTTCTCCAGCCTTGCTTGCTTGCCTGCTTGATGCTAATCATTGACTTGATACCAGCATCTCACTCTTTACTGTTTTCTCTACCTTTTGTTGCAGGTTAATCTTTAAGTGTTCATGTGAGACAATGTTCAAGAAAAAGCAATTACTGTTTCAGCACTTTTATCAGAATGCTGACACACGAGCCACATGTGTATTCAAGTGTCCAGAGTGCACTTCTGTGTTACCCCAAAAGCATTTGTTGATTCAGCACTTTAAGGTTTGCCTAAGCTTTTTTTTTCCCACAACAACACAATGTTAAAATATCAATTATGTTTCACAAGAGGAGGGTTGATCTGTGTGCTTTTTTGTTTTTTTTGTAGAATACACATGGTGGGATGTTGAGGAAAGAGCTGGAAAAGCACAGACAGGCAGCCCAGCCTTCAGTGCCTAAAGTCCAGCAGCTTAATGTCCCCAGCATGGCAGAACACAAGGAGGCTCCCACCAGGAAGGTGGAGCATCGGGCCAAGCCTTGTGTCAAGCCTACAGGCTGGACGTGTGGGGAGTGTCTCCAGCGGTTTCCTGACCGAGACACTTATGTCTTGCACATGAAGGACCACCACGGAAGGGTAATCACTGGTGTAATCAACCCTAGATGATGTTTCTTAAAACGTTTTACATTTTTATCTGCGCAAGGTGTCTAAAGCTTGCACATTTTAATTTTGTGACATTACAGGCTGACGAAAAATGTCCATGCTTGGCCATTTAAATGATGCCCAACAATAAATGTTAATGTTAGTATAATTTTATGTTTAGCTTTTGACTTGATCCCTGTGTGTCTTCTACTTTATACAGTCAGTCAAAAGGTTTCCATGTCGACAGTGTGAGAGGTCTTTCAACTCCTCAACCAGCCTAAGAAGACATATCGGTAACGATCATAACGGAAAGAGGAAAAGTTACACTTGCTGGTAAGAAGTTCATAATCTGAGCCAATTGAGAACTACAACATTTGTAGTTCTCAATTCATGCATTTTATTCATCAAGTCTACAATTTGTTTGACAAAATAACCTTTTTTTTAATGTTCTGGTATGATTTTCTTAAGGTATTGCACAGACACAAAGACTATATTTGCCACCTGTGTGATGTTAAAGAACCACATCAGTCTTATGCATGGCATTAAGAACCCAGATTTAAGTCTAATGCATAAGACAGCTGTACAAGAATGCAGCAAGCCCTTGGGAGAGGTAATGTCTTTATCTCTCTTTATTTCATCTGCATATATATATATCTATCTATCTCTCTATCTCTATCTCTCTCTCTCTCTCTCTCTCTCTCTCTCTATCTCTATCTCTATCTATCTATCTATCTATCTACAACAACAATCTCTGCAGACAATCACACAGTGGTTTGGTTTGCCCCACAGGGTTCCCTTTCTAAAAGGCCTGCTCTGGGCACCCAAGAAGCAAGCCAGGAGGAACAAGACGTCTCCTCAGCCAAGCGGCCCAGGCCTCAGTTCCGCTGCGCCAAGTGCTCCTTCACCACGGAGGACGATGCCGAGTTCCAACAGCACATCCCCCAGCACAAGACGGAGGAGGGCACCTCGCAGTGCATCCACTGTGGCCTCTGCTTCACGTCTCCGCCCGCGCTCCACAGGCACCTGCTCATCGTGCACAAGGCCAAAGATCCTCCGAAGCCGAAGGGCTTGGAGCCAGGGGCGAAGGAGCGAGGCGGCCCGGCGGTTGTTGCCGTGGTTGGGCCGCCACCGGCGGCGGGTGACGCGACGGCAAAGAAGGACTCGGGAGCCGGAGACCATGAAATGGAGCCGTCGTGAGCCGAAAGGCTCCCAGGTTCGCCCAGTGCCGAGGACTGTGATTTAGCGCCGAGCGCCCCACCTCCGCACGCGGTCTGTCGCTCTGCAGTAGTTAAGACCCCTGCCAGCCAAACCCATTTATTTTATTTTTTGCCCCCCAAGCTGCTTAATAGAGGCAGCGACGCGTTGTGTTAGTGTCGCGCACGAAGGCGGTACTCTGTGTGAGGATCTCTGACGCTCGTTTGACGTCACGGGACGTAAATCCAAACGGTTTCTTGCATATCTTGAAATGCAGTATTTTTTTGCGGTTACAAGCCAAACATGAGTTCGTGTTTTTCGTCCTATTTTATGTTTGCACGTTAGTATTGTTGTAATATGTTAAGAAGTATTGGGATAGAACCACTGTCACGGTAGAGCTGACAATCGTTTGTCTTCTTTTGGTTTGTTCAATGGGTTTTAAGCGTCCTTACAGGAGACTCAGGGTATGTCCTATTGCATTTAGGGGAGGGGTTCTCTTTGTTTCCATTGTACTCATTTATATCCAAACATCATTTAGTGCTGAACAGTATACTATCTGAATAAGATTCAGGTCCATGGATTCAATGCTGATTGAATAGAGTTGGTGGTATGACGAGTATACATTCATAAGTTACATTATTTACACAAATATAGACACATTTTTATTTAGAAGATGTTATATTTCAATATACATGTGAAAAGCGGTTAGTTTTGCATAAACCAAAACAAAAGATGCTGCAAGATAACGCCCGGATGTGCTGCCTTGTTCTTCATGGCCATCTAAGGTGTGGCTTTGTGTGTGTGTGTGTGCGTGTGCGTTTGCGTACACGCAATGTGTGGGTGCTCTATGACCTTAAATGTGTGTTCATTAATGTATTGCATTTATTGTTGCACATTGTTCTGGAGCTTGTTTATTTTTGTTTTATTGCAATAGTTAACCTGAAAGCATAGAACGATGCGGAGGTATTGGAAGGTCCAGTGAAGCAGTATTAAATACCTCAAGTCGTCGACCTTGTGCAATTCAGGAAGGTGAAGGGAGACTATGAAGATCAGGGTATATCTTAGAATATGCATAACGGATAGAAAATGGGAAATGTGAACGTGAGAGACTGCATGACTGTTGCTCTTTTATTTTTTTTTCGTATTGATGAAATATTTTTGTGGTTTTCAGAAAATGGTTTGGACAGATGAGTTAAAGAAAAGTCGAGTGCTCTTATTCAGAGCGGGAAAAGGGGATGGGATTCCGTACACCTCAGAAGAATTACAAAGACATTACATTTTCATTATTTAAAAAAAAAAAATATTGAATGAATATCAGCCCTGATGATTTGAATTGCATTTGATTATGTGGGGTGTACTGGCAAAAAGGCTACATGGAGGTTCCCACCTCAGTGGAAATCAAGAGTGATTGTTTAAAAACATTGTACGTCTGTGTTTGGGGGTGGAGGTGGAGGAGGGGAATGGGTATAGAAACGTATATTATCTCCCACATTATACATATAAATTATTTTTGTTGGGATGTGATATGTATATGTGATATGTCGAATGAGTATAGAGACGTGTATTATCTCCCACGTTATACATATAAATTATTTTTTTGGGGATGTGATATGTAAAGCATTCGGGTCACATTGACCAGACCAGGGAGTCCACTTCCTGTGTCAGAGAGGCATAAGCCGCTCTCCCCCCCCGTGTTCTTCCTTAGGGCTATGCCTCCACACCCACCTGGTAGACACAGGCCAAAGTGAAATCTCTTTCACCTCTCTTTGTCTTGTCTTGTTTCTTTTATTTTTTTTTCTATGTAATTGCTTGTTAAAAGACATTTGTACTTTTTGATACTTAGTGCGGCAATTTGTACAATTGTTTGTGTACGTATATAGAGTAGCTATAACGAAACGTGTCATTTGCAGCGTTACTTTAAGCCAACATCTGGTTGCAGCATGCAGTGGGTGCCTTGCTCCCATGTTTACTCCAAAAACGTATGAATAAATTGGTGCATTTCATGGACACTCTTCCCGTCTTTGTGTGACATGTTTTTGCTGTAAGACGTTCAACAACCGCTCACACAGTGGACGTTAAAACATGTTTGAATGCCTTGTGAAAGAAAACACAGGGTTGGTATTTTGATCATTGATCAAGTCCTTTAGATTTACTGGTACATGCCCAAGCATTTCAGCCTGGGGAAATGTTGTTCTTCCCTTTCACATGCACACAACTGTAGACACCTTTCAAAAGAAGCATTACATGTTCTAATGATCCTAGGTGCTTTATTATGCTATGCAATGGGATGAGGACACGGAGCAAAGCAGGGCAGAATGGTGAGGCCCCTTCTTCATCATCTAGTGGGGAACCAACCGCTGAGGGATGACTTCATCCCATTAGAATATTAAGCCCATCCCATCACAGTATAAGTGGCAGCGTCTGAGCTGGCAGAGCCCCAGAAAGGTAAAGAGGACTCGCCAGCCACAGCCGCAGCATCCTACCTGAACACATAAGACGTCTTCTGAGTGATGACTTGTGTGATGGCGGTCGCTTGCCGTGCAGGGATTCTCTCCTTTGTTCTCATTACATACATCACGGTGACCTCTGCCATGACTCTTGATTTAACAGAACTCAGAAATAAAGTTTCAAAGATCAAAGTTAACCCCAGGGGGAATCTATGGGCAACAGGTGAGTGTATCTCTATTTGTTTAATTATTATTATTATTATTAATACTGTATTATTCTAGTTATTGTTATAATAACTTATTATTATTAATGTATTATAATCACTTATATTGTTATTATTCGATTTGTTTCATATTACTTCATATTACTAAGAATCAATTGTTTGCTTCATAAGGTCACTTCATGGGCAAGAAAAGCATTGTGGAGAGCCCTGATATGGATTATGTATATGAAGATTTGGATAGCCCTATCCAAATGAAAGCTGTCAGCCCAGTCCAAAATGCAGAAGATATGAGGGAACATATAATACAAGAGTTGAAAATTGTTCTACAAGGACAACAGAAACATGATTTGGAAAGGTTTGTATATTATTATTATTATTACTATTATTACTATTATGATGATAATTATTGCAATTGCTGCTTTTTGGAATTGTTTGTAATTATGTATTTTTTCACTTCTATTGTAGAAAACGAAATCCTGCTTGAAAATGTCACTCACCATGGTTGGAATGTGTAATTTATAACACATACAAACACCCTATTCAATTATATTCATGAAGAAATATAAAGAAAACAGATATGGAATGTAATGTATAGTGTAGTTATTTATTTGTTTGTTGGTTTATCGAGTAGCTTATTGTGTTTAATGTCAATTATTGACATCGGCCTACTGTTGGCTATTGATTTTATATGTTTTTGTTAGTAATTGTCATGACATGTTACAATGATGTGTGTGCATCATGTAATAAACAAAGTAACCTACCCGAGCACGTTGCATCACTTATTTCCAATGATTACTCTTCTTTTTTTTTTTTATGAGAGTATGACATGAATAGGTATAACATGCTATGATATTTGATATTTTGACAAATGATGAATGGAAAAGAAAGGTGATAGTCACTCAAATGTTTTTGGCGCCCTCTATCTGCAATAACCAGTAACGGCATTGACTAGTGCTAGCCATCAGGGGGCGGGTTTTCCTCCTATCGCTTCCGGGTTAGACTGAGTCGTCATTGCGACTATGCCACACTATCAGACAATCGTGTTTAATACTATTTAATACGATGCCCCTTATAGTGATGTGTGGGTTCCCGAGCAGTGGTAAAACTCGTAGGGCTAATGAAATAAAGGACTATTTTGAGAAGAACACTGACAAAAAGGTCCATGTCGTAGGGGATGACACCATGTGTTTTGAAAAGAATACTGTTTATGCCGGTAAGAGCCCTTCACCCAACACACTGTAGAGACGCCTGTTTAATTAATAAAGCAGTTGGCTAACAAGTGAGTCATATAACACCATTGAACGTATACACATACTGTTTCTGCCAGTGACGCCATTACGGTTATGGTTGGTGATGTTAGGGTTGTGCCAGTCTACTGTACTTGTGCTGTGCAATGACAATATATTTTGATCTAATCTAATCTAATCCAACCCACCGCGAAATTACCGTTTTGGTTTCAGAATCTCAAAGAGAAAAAAATGTGAGAGGTTCTCTGAAAGCTGAAGTTGAGAGGTTAGTTTTTCCACATTTTATCATGTGTAAAACATTGTACCTAATATTATATCATATATATGTATACATATATATATATATATACAAATGACTTTATATTCTACTTATATATATTACCCGTGTTTTTTTAAGGAAAGTCAACAAGGAAGATATAGTAATTTTGGATTCGTTGAACTACATCAAAGGTAACCATACCATTTGGTACCAAGTGAAAACTGCCTGTATGAGGGTGAAAAAATATGCTTTTCTCATTCTACTCCTTGCTCTGCTCTACAGGGTATAGGTATGAACTATTCTGCCTCATCAAACACACACAGACGCCCCAATGCCTAGTAAGCATCAAAATGGATGCCAGACCTCCTAAGACACTGATAAAAAAGGGAACTCACATGCATGATTGCGTTTATTGTTGTT
Source organism: Muraenolepis orangiensis (assembly GCA_027704905.1). NCBI lineage: Eukaryota > Metazoa > Chordata > Actinopteri > Gadiformes > Muraenolepididae > Muraenolepis > Muraenolepis orangiensis. Next base: position 4,349,983 of record CM051010.1, on the reverse strand, counting down.
GTTCAGGTTTACTGTCTGACCTCATCGGAAGTGAGCTCAGCATGGAACAGCTGCAGAGAGCCCAAGGAGCAGTACACCCAAGAGATGTAAGAAGCGCCGTACTAAAGTCATGTATGTAATCCTAAACCCTTAATGTCATAGTGCTCAAACCCTACGCGTTTAAAATCTCATTCAAGTCGTCGAGAGCATTTGTGAGAGAAATTCCCCCGATATCCCGTCTATTTCTTCAAGATTCTAAATGTTTTTATTTGCCATGTGCAACAAGTACAATGGAATGCTTACTCCCCATTCCCTCCGTCAGTATGAATTTCAACAATACTATACTAAACTATGCAATACTATACTATAAACAACACTATAAACAACCTACTATACAACACTATACTCTACCTATATACTATAAGCAGCACTATACTATACACAATAAAAATAACAAAGTGACTGATGGATGATGCAGTATCATTGTAGTTGTTCTCTGTTGTAGCCTGGATGCTCTGGTGCTGAGGTTTGAAGCTCCAGACTCCAGGAACCGCTGGGACAACCCTCTGTTCACCATCCAGAAGGAGGACACGCTGCCCTTCGAAGACATCGCCGACGCCGTGATCAGGAGAAAAGCTCCCCCGCCCAACCAGTCCACCCTGAGCGTGAGTCACGAGAGATCAGAAATACACGTTTACTGGGATTTCCATCCATGTTTTTAAAATTTTTTTTAGCAATTTATTTATGTTTGAGGGCATGTCTTTCTCTGCAGCAACCGCTGTCCTCGACTAACTTTTTATACGAGTTGGACAAGGTCACACAAGATGTGTTGATGGTAAGCTTTCATTTGTCTTTTATTTCACTTGTGAGTCAGTCTGCTAATTGAATTACAGAAATACATAATTACCTAAAGCACACGTATGTCCCACTGATTACTTCAGGTCAATTGCTGTGCTCATTGTAAAAGTGGTATTGTTTCAGGCTATCCACAATGCTCAGAAGACAAGCGTTCCTGGGGATCTCGTTACGGTTCCCGGAACCATGGAAAAGATATCCTTTTTGAATATGGAAGATTTTGAAAATGGCTATATTTGAAATGTAATCTTTTTGTTAAGTAGCTATTTGTATCTATATGATCTCTAAGTTAATTAGTTAGGTTATGCGAGGATATTTGGCATCACCCATCTTGGGTTACACAGCATTTCCCAGCTGTAACCCAAGATGGGTTATGTTCAATACGTGCAGTTGGAACACCCGGCTTATGTGAAATGAGCAGACGTCTGACTACGGGGAAGTAAATTACTGCAACACGCATCAAAGAGCATACTTTTCAATTTAAGTCAGCTGAAGCCGCCTGGTGACTTTAGAGCAACTGGCTGCACACAGGGGTGTTTTTGAACGTAGCTAGATTCCATTAGCACGACTCGGGTGAGCGTTTGCCGCTCTTAGTAGCAAGCTAGCTTTGATATTTCCTTCTGACTCACTTTGTTTAATCCCGATAGATTTGTGAGAAGTATGTTACATAGGTCAAATAAGGTTAACTTATTTTTTGTTGTAGCTGATTAAAGAAATTAATCATTCCCTTGTCAAATGAATGAACACACCATGTTTCCTTAACCTGATGTTATTACATTGAATGTACCAGGAGTTTCAACATGGGCGAACTGAGGAAATTGAGACGACAGTTCATCAGCTACACCAAGTTGCACCCCACGGAGAACATAGGACACATTTCAAACATGTTTGTGCAATATTTGAACAGAAGTCTTAATTAAGTTGCATTTGTTATATTTTCAATAAACATATTTTAAAAATATACAATGTTGTTTCTCATGTATCACGAGATAGAAGTGTTGGGGACAAGACGTACTTAGGGTTTGGACTATTTACTTAGCTGAATTAATATTTTAAGAGTTTAAAGAGTAAAGCAGGAGAGGTCAAATCGGTGACATGGCTTTAATGCCACAGGGGACGTTCCTTGAAAGCTCTATGCTTACTGAACACAACAAATCCACGTGATTGAATTCCCTTTCACGGACATGTTGCACGACACTTTTGCTGATCCATTGAATTGACGTTTAGATTCGAGTGTCCCATCGTCGATGCGTTCTGTCTACAATGCCATCTTGGTCACACACCTGGTCAACCACAGAGCATACATTTAGCATTTATTTTCCATGTACAAATTCTTACAGGCGCCTTTACAGCTTCTTCCCATTGACCTTAAGAAGCCCCACAGTGCCCAAGACTCTGTCCCAGTGGCTGAAGAACGGGGCAAAGTTACAACTGGGCTTCTGGTGGTGCATGTCGTGCGCCGGCGCTCCGCCCAGCAGCCCGAGGGGAACCAGCCGGTTCAGCGCCCACGGCAGGTCGTACCCGATGTGGTCCTCCACGGACATCCAGATGCTGAACACGGTCACGCACCACGTGGTGAACGGGTGACACTTGAGAAGAACGGGGTCCAGGTTGCTCCAGAACCCTACCGTCATAAGCTCCGGGATGCTGAGCTGCTCTGTGGACCAGGAGAACGGTGCGACGTACTCGTGGTGCACGGCGTGCACCCACCGGTAAAGCTGCAGGTGCTTGTGATGCACGACGTGCCAGATGTAATACTGAGTGTCAAACAGGAGCAGGACGGCCAGCCCGTCCACCAGCACCTCGTACGTGGTCGGCGCCGCTTGTGGCAACACGGGCAGAGGAATAAAAAATGTGCAGACGGCGACCGCCGGCAAAACGAAGACCAAGTGATTGAAAACGGCCTTCAGGAAGCTCCGAGACATGGCGGCCGGCGTGGGACGTCTGTCCGGCTGGATCTTGTAACGGTGAAAGAAAGGCACCTTGGAGCCCAGGATGTCCAGTGTAGCGAAGGGTAAACTGAACAAGAAGTAGCTGGAGAAGGCGAGGAGCACGGGGAAGAAGGGAGAGGAGATGAGAGGCAGATGGTTGATGAGAAGATGATCCCAGAGAGGTTGCAGGAGCCGGTCTGAAGAGCCCTGTAGAGACTGAGACCGTAGCAAATGCAGGGGCAGCTCGGTGAAGTTCTCCATCCCGTAAGGAGTCCCGTGCCTCCCCAGTTTCTAGCCACCACAACATTCTCCCCTTTATATAGTGCCGAGCGAGGGGCTTTGCTCACAAGGAAACAGGGCGCAAGAGGCAGCACTTTGCTGCCGAAAAACAAACAAAAACACCCTTCACAACAGGATAACTTTTTTAAAACCCAGTCAAATTGTTTTAAGCCCTGGTTCAAATTAAAACATTTTATTTTTCATTACATTTCCAAGTTTCAGAAGTCAAACTAAATCTTTATTTTGGACGATGCATTTGGGGAATTTGGCAACAATTTACCATAACACAATACTTTATTGATCCCAGACAGGAAATTGTGTATTTATACTACAATCTGCAACAGTTGTACATTGTTTATAATACAACGGATCGATGGCAGCACATGAAAATTGATGATGTAATTGTTACAGGGACTTTGATCCACTGCTTTGATCCATTTCCTTCTACAAGGAAATACCTTCTACAAGGACTTAAACCAGATTAGGTCTGTACCGTGCTTGGTAGGGAGTTAGTTCAACTGCCACAAACATTTTGATTTTGAACTTTGCTCACATCGCCCGACGTCTACAATAAGTAGATTCGGTTTCAGCTATTTTTCTAATTGATTAGAATATGTTGCTCTGCAGAATATGCAGAGCTTTCCCTTCTGTTCCAATAGGAACATGGAATACAGCAAGCAAAAAAAATGTCAAATGAAATGATAATCAAAATGAAACAAATCCTTGTTCAGATGGTAAATGTGCCAGGTGCATAGCGCCCACGAACAGAAAACATTAAAGATTTGATTAAATCCAAAATTAGATCTGTATAATACTTCAGCTCATCTCGACTTACACCGTGTACCCGTTCAACTGCTTAGATACACAGAAGAACAACAGAACTGTGATTATTATCAAATTTTTCATTCAATCCAAAAATTGAAATTAGAATATTTCATATGTCACTCATGTGACCTCATGTGTCCTACTTCTTCTCAGCCACCGCCTTCCGTGAAATGGTCTTGTTGGTGTTGCTGTATTTTTGTCGATCATTTCTGTTTCGGAATATAAATATATTCAACCATTAAACATGAAACCGACTCGAAGGGAGTGCCTTAAAAAGTAGCACAAAAGAAAGTATTCCAAACTATACATGACATACTTGCTCATTTTCAATTTGTTTCTGCATCCCAGTCCGCCCTCCCAGTGGGTGCTGCTTGCCCCTCTGGTCATCAAACCCCCACAGCCCACACAAGGCTTTCCATTGCTGTATGGCTGGGAATAGGGATAAGGATATGAAAATACATCAGACTTTCTTAAAAAGCCACTAAAATAAGTATGCATTATATACATATCAATGGATTGCATGCTACTAAAATAACTATGCATAATATACAAAACAATGAATTACATATATACACAAACACATTATCTGATCCCAATACATCTGAACTTATTACGTTTTAGAAAGATTCTAAGAGTCTGCTTTGGAAAGTTAATTATTGCCTTATTGTACAGAGTAACAAGGGGGGGCTGAGGTGCTTATTCGTGACTTTAATGAACTGGGCTTACAGGTTCATTCACAACCTGAATTCACTGAACCCACTGACAGATGAGCCAACACGAACTACTGAATCCTAATCTCAGTGTGTGTTCCAAGCCGTGTTTTGCGTTCACCTGCTCCGTGGCACAGTGTCCACAGATCATCCTGGTGGCCAGCTCCATGGAGTGGTCCTGGTCCTCATCGTGGCACACATCACAGGCGTAGGCCCGCCCACAGCAGGAAAACCTGGGAGGATGATTATGGGATGTCAGCACCCAGTATAGCTTCAGAGCTCATACGCAAACTCTTCAACATCTGCAATGTTCGGTGTATCTCAGTGTTCTTGTTCTTCGGCTGAGTCGTTTGTTTCAAAGTCATTTTATGTGTTTCAGTGGCTCCTAGTGGTTGTTAGGTTACATAGTCACAGACCAGGAAGTACGTGTTCAAGGCATGGAGTGTGTCTCTTTTCAGTTGACCTGCTTAAATCAGCATCATCTGTTTGCATCCGATGCATTTGGTAGCGTCGTCGGAATGTACAATCTGCACTACATACTTTTTATGAATTGGTTTTGTTTTGGGAACTTTGATGCAATACGTCTACCAAGCTTTCTGCTGCTGTACTGAATTAGCGAAAGGTAGTAAGCAGACTGTCAAGTTATACTAAGCACATATATTGACAACAGCACACCCAGACTTTGAAATTGTCTTTAAGTCACTGCCTCTAAAGGACAGACGACACAAACCCCATCACTCACATTGAGTATTTTGTTTTCATTGAAATTTTGTCAAAATCCCTCAAAACTGTCGAGAGCACAGAGACACACATTTAGCATTTACTGAATCGATCCCATCTATTTAATCCACAGTGAGATGGGTTTACCGTAGCCAGCGATGACTCTGTTTGTAATGCCTGCAGGCTCCCTTCTCTGGAAGGGGCTTCCCTTTTTGCACAGCCGGATCCCTCACCTTCCTCACATAGTGGGAAGTTAAATCTTTAGGCCCTGCAGAAGGTGTTTACAGGTTACAGGTATATATCACACACACACACACACACACACACACACACACACACACACACACACACACACACACACACACACACACACACACACACACACACACACACACACACACACACACACACACACACACACACACACACACACACACACACACACACACACACACACACACACACACACACACACACACACAGTATTATATGGCAACTTCGGGTCATTCGTGAGGAAGCAGGTGTTGTTTCTTCTGATACCACAATAATGGTCCACCAAATTGGTGCAGCCCTAAAAGGAGTGTGTGTGTGTGTGTGTTACCCGGGTTGACCCTGGGAGTGGCAGATTAAAGGGATACATAGATGTGTAACCAACCAAACAGATATGATATAGATAGAAATAGATATCGGACGCTATGCAGTTGTGTTGAACCACCCTGTGAGTGGATAGTCCTGTGACTATCACGCTGAGTCATGCTGACCTGTTTTGTTGGAGCGTGGTTGAATGTACTGGAACCTCGCGCTGTCCACCAGGATGCTGAGTTTACTGTGGCAGTTCTCGCAATTCAGCTCCTTAGTCTGACCATAGCAGACGTTCTGAAACGAAAAGAGGAAAACATCAGAATATCTCCCACACACACACACACACACACACACACACACACACACACACACACACACACACACACACACACACACACACACACACACACACACACACACACACACACACACACACACACACACACACACACACACACACACACACACACACACACACACACACACACACACACACACACACACACACACACACACACACACACACACACACACACACACACATCCAAAGCCACTTATAGTGAACAGGTCATTTAAGAGCAGAGGATTAAGTCTCTTGCTCAATGATGCCTGATGATTTCTTGTAGGACACTACTTGACAGCAAATGATTTGATTTAATGGAGCATGATCATGGGAAGACACACTGGGAGCATCAACCAATCATATTCAGATGATTAGACTCGACAAGAGGGCATTAAACTCACTCCCCAAAAAGTCAAATTCGATTAAAAAAATTCTAAAAGTAAATTAGAAATCCTGCGGGTATACTGTGGACAGCAGGGTTGGAAGCCAGGGGAACTTTGGGTGAGGAGACAAACACCAGAGTCCATAGCACTGAACGATAACGCGGAGGCTTGCCGTGCTACCTGCACCGGGCCTTCCTCTGAACAGTGGAGACAGCCCACGGTGAGCTCGCAGTCCTGCAGAACCAGGTCCGTGGGCACAGCGTTGTGAAGGTCCAGGTAGCCCAGCACGTCGCTGTAGGCGTGGAGCATGCTGGGCCTGAAGGTGGCGCCGATGCTCGCGCTGCACTTCTCACACTGGGCCGTGCACGGCGAAGTCACGCCCAGCGTCAGGTCGGCTGTGACCTTACACCTGCAGACACATACACACAGAGACTTAACAGGTTGGTTATCCATTTACGAAAATAGTACAATGTGCATCGTCACGCCCTGCCTCCCCCATCCTCTGGTCGTACCGGTTGCACTGCAGACACACTGTGACACGGCGGGCCAGCACTGTGGCCGTGTTGTCACCCAGGCTCAGGCCCAGCAGCTTCACCTCTGTCCCTCTGCGGGGCTCGCTCAGTTTAATGTTCTCCACCCGACGACAGGCCTCCTCATCCTCGTCGTCCTCCTCCTCCTCCTCCTCCTCCTCCTCCTCCCCATCCTCCTCCCCATCCTGGACCCACCCCTGTGTCTCCTCCCCTTTCCATCTGTGTGAGCGTCCAGACTCCTGCTCCATGTCGGTGGTGTGAGACCGCTCACTGCTGCCGTCCTCGTCGGTAGCCATGGGGACGGAGGCAGGCTCTTGGCACAGCGTGGCCTGGAGCTCCTGGTACCGTATGAACTGCAGTCCCGCTCTCTCCACGTCAATGTCTTTTTTTAGCTGTCCGACAAACACAATTCAAATGAATGGAGATGTGCACAGTGATAACAAACTGGGACACCAAACAAAGACAAAATACAAATGTATGTAGGGCTGCAACAATTCGTCAATGTATTGATTTGAGTTGATTGACAGAAAATGTATCAAACCTAATATTCATAATCTATATTTGAGTTGAATTGATTGTCGATCTTTAATGTGTCTAATGCCATTTATCAACTACAAATACCAAACATTTACTGCTTAGTGCTTCACAAAATCGAATATTTGGTTAATGGATAATTATAAATGTATACTAATAGGGTTAGTACCCCTAGGTTTTCTTGGCTGTTTGTGTGATAAAGCTAATTTAAGGCATCACACTGGACTCTGGTAACTTGTAGTGAATGACATTTAACATTCAAAATAAAGAATTGCTTAATCTGGGAATGATGAAAATATTCCTGACTTGCCGCCCTCAATGCGCGTATTTAGAGGTAATGTATGGGACATCAGACGACCGTCCTTACCTGCCTGGCTCCCTCGGTGAACAGCCTCTCCATGCTGCGGTCCAGCCAGCGCAGATAAGGCCGGAACAGGAGCTCCACCTTCCCCATCAACTCATTGGTCGCATGCTTGGCCTGCAGCCATTCCAGAGAGGCTTGCTGCACATGGCTTTAAGGACAAAAACAGTGTAAAAGGTCACTCCTGAGGTTTAATCACTTGAATTAATGATTAGGACATGTGTTAGAGTATTATATCTTTACCTGCCCATTACTGATGGAAGGTCCTGGTCTAATGGTAGGTCTAATGTGAATATCTTAAGAAGGAATGTCAGGGTGATGAGATTGGGAAACTGCTCTGTGTACTACAGTTTACAATAAGCCCATATTCTGGAATATGAGGAGATGTACTGGTCCTTACCTCCAGGGGGTATTCTTCTGGGAAGCTGACCAATATAACGACTTCTTTAAGGTCAAACGGCTGTAAGACAAAGAGAGCCACCGTGAGTGAGCTTTATTAAACAGTTACCGAAATCGTGGAAACCTCCAGTTGTTAACGCATTATGAGGTTGTGTAACAAATGTTATTGTATTAGGATGTTACCCAGTCCGGATCAGTAGCTTCTACGGTGGCTCTATAATAGGTCACTTGGCCGTCACCTCGCTCCTGGATGATAAGTTGGTGTTTAGGGAAGCGCTTAATCATCTGCTGGATCTCCGTGTCGCGGAGCTCTTTGGTGGCATTCTCTGTAAGGTCGCTGAGCTTGACCTCCTGGGGTCTGTTGACGTGGGGCGCAGGTGTTGTTTTAGTGGGGTGGTTTTCAGTTTTAGTGGGGTGGTTTTCCGTTTTAGTGGGGTGGTTTTCAGTTTTAGGGGCAAACTGGTACTCAACTAGCATTGTTGGTGGATGCCAGAAACGGCATCTGTCTTCCATAGCGCAGAAGCCAGAGAGAAAGTAGCGACAGGGACGCCGGTTAGGTTCCCTGGTCACCGGGCGGTCGACGGGTGGTGGCTTTGGCCGATTATCCATCTTCTTTCCAGTATTCCCCGATCTGTCCTGCTGGTGGTGGGGAACCGAGTCTTTCTGGCTGTCTTCTGGCTCCGTCTCCTGGTCGGTCGTATTTGCATTGAGAGGAGAATCGGTCCTTTGGTGGACAAACCTGCACCTTTTGCCGAAATGGCAATATCTCCCCTGTGAGTAAAAGCGACATATGTGACGCGTGTGAGGAGGACCAGAGGAGGAGACCGTCTCCGCTTCGTTCGTGTTCTCCTGGTCGCCGTCTGCCATCGTTCTCAGCCGTTTATAGGCTCACCTGTTAAAAGCGTAGAGGAACAATCACTGACTGGAACGCATATCTTTTTTTAATGACAGATCATTGTTGAATAAGATAGAATAAGATGTGTAGTCAACAGTATGCCTACCTCCAGTTCAAGTCAAGATCGCCCGAGTCAAATTCCGTGTGGCAAAAAGTAGTTTGATTTTTAAAAACGTGTTGTTTTCAAAGTTTGTACACTGAATTCCGTTAGCGACCAGGTTGACCGAAGAAGTGTCACGTGATTGGTCACATGTTTAAATGACCAGCGTGAGATGCTTGAAATGCGACGAGTAAAAATGAACGTGGTCGCCGCCTACAGCTTTGGAGTGCAACAACATTTGACCTCAGAAATATGTAAGTTACATATGCATAAAATGTTCAGGACTGCTTTACGTTTTATAGGCAGGTTTGTGCATCGCACGGATATGCTGACACCTTGTTTTTTTGTTGTATTTATTAAATACACAATGAACAACAACAGGATGCAGTCTATGTGGGTCAACAGTGCCCTCTAGTGGCCAACGTTTTCTTTATAAAATAGAAACCTCAAGACGGTCGTACCGAGTTCGGGCCAGTGCAGTGCAGTGCGGTCGGTGGGGCACATGTTGAAATAGGATCCTTTGACTTTTACGGTTAACAATTTATTGACACCCAGTCTAAGAAAATGGGTCACTGTGGTATCACATCATCGAAGACGGCGCTTGTCCTCCTAAACCTGATCTTTTTGGTAAGTATGAATGTATGTGCGCCATAGCCAGCTTAGTTTGAGCAGCTGAACTTTGTTTACAGTGGGACGTCAGTAGTTCAGAGACAATAGTGGTGGTGGTGGTGTGGCGGTGATCTTATTCTGTAGTTGCATTGTCATTCGCACGACTTAGGTTTTAAAAGGCAACACAAACAATGCCCTCCCTCTCCGCTTGTTTCTTACTATCCATCATATTCCGACGCCTTGTCACTATTCTCCCCCTAGTTGCTATTTCTCGGATATGACTAATGGATAGCACCGTGATGTCTCTTGTTCCAGGCGGCTGCTGGTGTGTTGTGCTATGTCGGAGCGTATGTCTTTGTTACATACGACGACTATGACCACTTCTTCGAAGACGTGTATACCCTCATCCCGGCCGCGGTCATCATTGGCGTAGGGGCCCTGCTGTTCGTCATTGGCCTCATCGGATGCTACTCCACCATCCGAGAGAGTCCCTGTGGGCTGGCGTCAGTAAGTAGCTATAGGGTTACCTTTATTGACTTTGTTGACGGCCAAGTAATTAGAGACTTGCACTTAATTAGTGGTAACGAAAGTGGTAACGATATATATGTATTTAAATGTCGTATTTGTTTGAAACATTTATTTGGGGGGGGGTTAGGGTTGTATTTGTTGTTTCTGTGATTATCTGTTTTGTCATACAAATAATAATAATTGTGTACTATCTACCACAGTTTGTCTTCATTCTGCTGCTGGTCTTCGTGATAGAAGTGGCAGTTGTGGTTCTTGGATATGTTTACAGAACTAAGGTGTGTAGGTCAAGCACAAGGCGTGTCTTTCATATCTGTGTATCACCCAGCATAAGTTCAAGTGTTATATGTTTGTAGTTTGTCCTGTCTAATCTATTTACACACAAACAATGTTTGTGACCAGGTCGAGGAACATGTGAACAGCTCAATCCAGGGAGTGTACAATGAATACAATGGAACAAACAGCAATGCTCCTAGCCGTGCTATTGACTACGTGCAGAGACAGGTGACTACATGTGCCCATAGAGATCACTCACATTTCATCCAACCGAGATGAACAAAAATGCATTATTATTATGTTGGAGATGTTCTCATAGTACCACATTTGTTCTTCTTCTTCTTCTTCTTTCCCATAGCTTAAGTGTTGCGGAATCCACAACTTCTCTGATTGGATGAACACCCCGTGGTTCGAAGCGTCCCAAAACAACAGTGTGCCGATCAGCTGCTGCAAACCTGACCTCGACACGTGCACAGGGTCCCTCGCTCGCTCCGAGGATCTGTTCCAGGAGGTATTATAGGCCACTTCAACCGTACTGCTGTCCCGGTGCCACACCTTGGACTTGCCTGCCGCAGGGCCACCGGGCAGACCATTCAGTATTAGTCGTCGGCCGTCATTGAGGCACATTGCAAAGTCGTTAAATAGAGATATTGACTTATTGCTGGTTTTGTAGGCTGATTGGTGATCCCATGATGATGGGAGGAAATGCCTTGAGGCTTGAAACGATAGCTAGATACTTTATTTATCCTGTACATTTTTCATTATCTAGGAGTATATAGGAGGATACAAGAGTACGATACTGGCGTACTAGCAGCGTCTTACTAAGTAGATTGTTTGCTTGTTAGTTAGTAGGATATAGTTCTATAGTTTGTCAACTTATTGTACTTTTACCTGAGCACTGGTTCAGTTTTTGAAGACTTGTTAGGAATTTTGACTTCTGGTGACGAGTGGTTCTCTTGCCTACCTTTTGTTGAACACACTATTGTACACCCTATTGTAAATCGCTTTGGGGAAAAAAAAGCGTCTGCTAAATGACTATAATGTAATGAGAGATGCCACATTGAATAAATAGCTAACAAGGTGCAAAGCTTTAAAAACAACAACAACAAGGTGAGCAGTGGGTATTTTAGAATTAGACAGTGGGGGTGTGGGGGTGTGGGGGGGGGTAGGAGTGTGTGTGTGTGTCCCTTGATGGATCAACTTTACTTTGATGATTTGAAGTCATGTGATCTCTGTAATGGTCCTGGGATGTGATATTCTGTGTGTGAATGGTGTACTTTGTGTCTTACAGGGCTGTGAAGTGCTGGTTGTGAAGAAGCTGAAGGAGATCATGATGTATGTCATCTGGGCTACGTTGACTTTCGCTACAATTCAGGTACGGCCATTGGTTTTAATAAGCTTGCGATCACTGGAAAGTCATGAATTATTGGCTGACTATATTGTTTATTTAAAAAGTTCTCGACAAGTGACCATTTGTAGATTGGTTTGAAATATTTAATTAGAATTAACCCAAATGTAACTGGAAGTAAAGCAAAACAATCCAAACCAAAGACTAAGTGATTTGGATCTGTTCTACAGATGCTGAGCATGCTGTGTGCTTGCGCGGTTCTGTGTCACAGAAGGCGAGAAATGAACTATGACCTTCTCACCAACGGGGAAACATATGCGTGAAGAACACATACACACTCACACACACACACTCATTGTCACATGCACAGCTATAGCCACAGAGGTGTTTGCCTCTGGTGGAAATTGGTAGTGAGATGGTTACTTTACTTTCTTAGTTTGAGCTTCCGTGTGTTGCTTGTGGATATTTTATATTTAAACCAATCACGTGTGAAATCCTTTAATGAAACATTTGGTTTTAACAGATTATTTAAATTGTTAGTTTTTCCGTTTGGGCTTCATCGTCTGTTACAATAAAACCCAATTGTCTCCATATATTTCAATAGTCGGCATACATATAGTATTTTGTCCTCCTTATGGTTTGTGTTGTTGATCAGCCTTGTAATATTATCTGTAGAATTTGATTTACCGATATGTAGCATTTGAAGAATGTAAATAAAATGTAGGAAAAGACTAAGAAAATAATGTGTTTGTTGTTTTTTAACTAGTAATAGGTCTTATGAGTGTCAATATAGTAATTTGTGCCGTTTTGTCGCCGTTGCTAAAATTACACGTCGGTTTAGTTACCGTGAGTAAAACGGGAGTAAAATCGTGTGCGTGTTATCCAATGTTGTTGTAGCAAATAAGGGTGAAAAGCCAGTTCCCATGAGATAAGATATTAGTGGGACCGTAAATACCCTCCTTGCCATGATATGGTCATTGTCAACATATAGCAGCAGACCTGTCGGAAGAGGATAAAGCAATGTAATGCATAACACTTAATAATAATTAATAATAAATAACACTTTAATAATACAAAATAAATAACTTGATTATTCTTGGGAAGCCCGAATGCACGGATAAAGGAGATAATATAATAGTCTTGCAGACAGTCAATTACATTTTTTATTTATTAAAAAAAAAAAAAATCTATAGCATATTACAAAGCACATACACAACCGAAACATACATTAATTTGAATGTAACATTTCAGGTTTCCAGTCAACTTAAAAACAAATATATAAAAAAAAAAAACCTAACTTCCCTCCCCCTACATTAACAAACCAATAGATGGCCTCATTCCATCTTGAGGTAAGAGCCGGGAACAAATCCAGACTGGCCATTTCTCTGCACGGTCCACCAGCCATCCTGGCCTTGTTCTATCACCACCAGGATGTCACCAGCCGATACAGACAGCTCATCGTCCCCCTAAATAAAGAAATGGTGGAAGGGGAGGGAAAGGCTGATTATTTTAATACTCTAATCCAGGGAAATGGTAGAGGTCTGAGAACTGAAGGCTGGGACTCACCTGAGCCACGTAGTCGTACATGGCCTTGTACTCCTCTTTGAACTCCCCGCATGTCGGCGCCTTGAGAAATCCTGGAATGGAGGCATACGTAGCAACCTCCGTTTCGTCTGAAAAGACATTCCGAATGAGACCTTCATTCGCTTGAATAACACGCTCACAGCGCGTGGAAAAAAACATACGACTGTAGCCAGAATTTCACCAGCTTATGTCAAAGTACAGTTCATCGTATTAAGAGTAAAGGTTGCACCTTTAGTGGCCTACTTGCAAGGTGTTTCACATTTCTTTGAAGTAACGTATACCTTGGGAGTGCGTCACTAGCTCACCGACGTTTGGTCTGGAGGCACTCAAATTGCTCCCTTGCAGAAGGTTTGTGAATCTAGAAATGATTAAAAAAATAAAATAAAAATAAGACCATACATATAGAAATATAAATACAAATTAGATTAGATACAAATGTATTGTCATTGCACAGCACAAGTACAGTACAGCGAAAATAATTTGACATCTAACCAGAGTGCAAATGTTGCAGTAAAGTGTATGGTAATATATAATTTACAGTGGTTAAATAAGATGTAAAGTCTACTAGGTATAAAAACTGGTATGAGATATGTGCAGAATTATTAGGTAAATACTGTATATATACAGGTAAGTATACAAGTATTCAACCGGTAGTGAGCAGGGATATGCAATTATATCAACAGGATAAATATATAAAAAATGATATACAGCAGTAATACAACAGAAACCATTGATTGGGTTTCTTACCTTTTCATGACTCTAATAAAGCCAGCAGTGTCTCCATTGTCTTCCACACTTTGCTTTTCATAGTAATTCTCAAATTTGATTGGGGCTGGAAATATATGGGAACAGAGGCTAGTTTCGATATGTATGTTCTTATGACTCAGGTCCTATGATGGCATAGCCTACATTTTAGGACTGATATCATATTCAAATAAAGAGATCTCCAGAGGGACAATCCGCCTCACCAGGTGGGCTGGTCCCTGTGCGCTTCATTTCCACAAAGCAGTTGCTGTCTTCGGTGACGTCACATTTCTCCAGGTTGTTCCGCAAATCCTCGTAACACTAAAAGGGCCGTTTTTGTAAACATGTACGTGACAACGTGAGTTTTACAACGACGACTCGCAAGGCGGATGAAACAGGGTTTCATAGCAACTGGGCCCACCTCGTCATCATTTACACATTGCATGGAAAGGTGATTGCTGTGAATCCAGAGGGCATTCCTTAGAACGGTTATGCGGTCGTCTTCCAGCTGCTGAAAAACCTACAGAGCAGACCTTGATTAAAGAAATGTCTGCAATCATACTTTCATAATAATCATAATTAATATGTTTAGAGCCCCACAATTGTTTTGTCACTTGGCGACATCTAGTGGTTAAAAGTGGTCATGCCCTACTTTCACATTTAGAGATTAGTTGTCGGGTTAGTGACACACAGGAGACAAAACCACATTCCCACTCTGGATGACTGTGTGTAATGATAGTGGGTTCATTCATTTGGTTTTGTAGACGTAGAAGTTAAACAAACAAAATACATAAAAACATGAATAAAATCCAAGTCCAAGTATCCTCTTAAGACACCGTGCATAGGTTAAAGGTCATAGGTTAGGATGTCCATTCAAGTGATGTAATAATGCACTCTACCTCACACGTGTGCACATGTGTTAATTCCCACTCTTGACGAATCTTGTCGAGCTGATCGATGTTGGACATGTATTGTTTCTCTAAACAAAAAGGACATGCATGATTGTATCTGTGTGTTGTTATTTGACTTTGACTATGACTTATTATTATTATTTATTTTATTTATATATATTATTTAATATATCATCTTGCTCAGACTTCCTCACCGGCTTCCACAGCCGCTTCCCTGCACTGCTTCGATTTGTTCTGTAACTGAAAGAGAATAAAAGCAGCGTCACACAAACTTAAAGCTTTGAATAATCAGTAGAAGGAAATATTTCAATGTCAATTGATTCATTCAAGACCTGATCTAAAGGAGAACTGCAATATATCAAATAAAGTCCATGGCACACAACCCACACAACACTTGGGAATGACTCAATCACGCCACGCCCTACTTGCGTGTACCTTTTCTGTTTGTTTGGGTGTCGCTGTGGCAGCATTGCCAGTCTTGTCAGCCATTTCCTCTGCTTCGTCAGCCTCTCTGCAGCGCTGCTCATAGGATTTTTTGGACTGAAAAGTAAATATGTCCTTATTAAGAAAAAAGTTACAAGTGCTGGTACACGTGCCAGCTCTCGGCATGAACCGAAACTAGAACTTCTCTCTCTCGTCTTGAACACATCAAAAGATCCATTAGCAAACCCAATGTTTACGACGATGTGTTTGTGGTGGGAACTTACCTCGATTGTTTTTTTAAACAGACAGACTTTGGTTTTCTGGACCTTGTCCATGATTAATTCAAACTGATGGAGAAGGAAAAGGGAATACTTGATATATGCTTCCCTCAAGTATTTCTTTAACATCACACCATTATAACGTGTAGGCTAATGATTACATTTCATACTTCATCCAAGACCCAAAGAAGCTAAATACTAATACTATTAGTACTATTGAAGTACAAATGCCCACCCCACCCCTCCAAAAAAAGTGTACATACAGTACACCGACTAGTAGGCTACTTGTACTAGTAAGTGTACTACCTACGTACTACGTATTGCTTAGGTAAGTACCACACATACACAACGTTATAACGTTACACATCTCATATTCAAAGCACCTTTTTCTTGTGTTCTTTCTGCCGCTCTCTGAACATCTCCATGCTTCTCGCCTCTTCCTTCAGCGTCCCCGAGAGCTGAATGTGCAAGACACCGATCTTTTCAATCTCTAATGAAAAACAACAACAACAACAATGTGTGTCTTTAAATAAAACGAATAGAAAACGCTGAACCAAGAAAGACAAAAGGCAAAAACTATGTCAAACGTGTAGGATGTATCAGTGTAACATACGTGTTTTCAGTTCATCACAGGATGCTCTTAAGGTGCTGTGAACACATTTAGAAAGATGTTAGCGGCAGGGTGCGAACTGGAGGGGAGCCTAGTGGTGACATGAGCTCCCCTGGGAACATGGTTTGTGAAATTTGGGGGGAGCTCTCTAAAATACTGATATGATGACCAAATAAATTCCATTTTGGGCATGTTTTTTTTTTTCAAAGGTGTAAAATAAGTATAATAAAATTATATTTTGAGTTTATGATTCATGAAAAAAGTGTCGCCTGCTTGCACGCTGCCCGCAGCTCCACCCACTACTAGTGGGTGTAGCTGTGTAGCTGCTGGCAGCGTGCAAGCAGGCGACACGAGAGAAGGGCTATGTGCATCGTTGTGTTGTGTGTGTGGCGTCGCGTCTCTCCAGGCAGTGAGAGGGTTGTGTTGTGCTATAGCTGTATTATTAATATTAATATTGTTCATGGTTGGTGCCGCTGGCTGCTCTTATCGCGTGTGTTCGGCTCTGTGTAGGCTACAGCCATAATAGGCTATAGCCCATGTGAAACAATGTAGCCTGTTTTTGAGTCATTTTAAGTTGATTTAATTAAACAGTCAAACGTTACATTGGTGGTCCGTGGATTATTTATTATCAAGTTGATGTTTGCGTAGCCCATACATGCTCGGGAAATCTGTTGACATGAACATGATCCATCGGGACGTTTCATGTAAATGTAGACCTGTGGCACCACCCCGTGTGCAACAGATGTTCTCTTTATAATAGGCCTATGTCTGTGCTGTTGCTATTAATGCACGGATCAGCATTTACCCCCCCCCCCCCACCGCAAAAAAAAAATCCCGGCTCCCCCGGAGACCGTGGTATAGTTCGCACACTGGTTAGCGGGATACCTGTTATTGAAATATTACACTTTTCAGAACTTAATTATGTTATGTAGACTATCATTACATGTTAATACTAATAAAAAATCACATTCATATTTACTTGATTTCATAAACGCCTCCAGTTTTTCGTGCAATTGCGACCAATTCCTTTCCATATTTCTCTTCTGCGGATGCCCTGTTTGGAATGGATATTTTCATTCAATTAGACAATATTAATTGTATTTGTGTTATGATAGAATAATTGTAGGCTTCTCCAAATGAAACAAACCTCATCTTCAACAGATCTTCTACGTCCTTGCACGTCCGTCGTCCATCACAAAGTCTTTGAACTATGGCTTCATATCCCATGTTGCTGATAAAGTCCACTCCCTATTGTCCAATATGATTACTCTATCAACGGCTGTTGCATCACAAAGGACTTACCAATGTTACCAATGACTTTCAAACGGGATGTTTGATACATGATTGAGGATCTTGAGGCAAAAGAGGTTACGTAACATTTAAGTTGCTAAACTTAAAATGTACCAAGATCAATATATACTTTTTTCCCTTAAACGTTTGCCTGAATAATTGTACTTCTACCTGAGCACTGATTAAGTTATTGGATCATTGTTAGAAATGAAATGCAGTTTTGACTTCTGGTGACAAGATGTTCTCTTACCTTCCTTTGTTGAAACACACTATTGTAAGTCATTTTGGATAAAAAATCTGCTAAATGACTGTAATGTAATGTAATATATAAATACTTTGTAAGGAAGTGTATTTTTGTACAGTACAGTCTAAGTCATACCAAAGCAAAGTACACCTACAGTTGAATTATTGTGCTTGAGTGTGGCATGCAAATCATCGAGAAGTTGTCAGTTATCTTGAGAACCCCACAGTTCAGAGGTGTGAATTATACAGGAAACGTACACATCACATCTCTGCTCATTGTGTTATTATCTGGGAAAAAGTGCTTAACACATGCTATCTTTATATATTTGTCAATTGTGTTTAAACTTGTAGTGTATCTATCCATCAATCTACCTAGAAAAAAAGAAACACAATTTCACCAAAACTCAAAATAACAATCCAAATGAACAATGAACCACATAATGCACCTTAAAGTAAAACATTTGAATCACAACAAAAAGACACATTGAATATGATCCATGGTCGATAACTCATAGCACAGCAACCCAGAGGAAGTGAACACAAACTATAACGTCACAAGCTGTTTGTTTTAATTCAAAAATAGTTCCAGCTCTGAACACCACAACAACCTTGCCAAAACGTTACCATTAAAAGCTACTTAATGTTCTTGTTTAGGTTTACAAACAGTAAAATCGGTTGTCTTACCCAAAAGACATCTTTGAATTGTAATGCCATTTTAACGGCAGGCAGATCCCTTCGAAAGTTCCTTCGGAAGTAACGTTCACTGTGCCACGCTCTATAGTTTGACAGGCGGTTGAAATGAACCGAAAGTCAGTGTGACACATTCAGGAAACCAGGCCATTAATTTGACTTGAATGAGGAAGAACCGAAATGCACACTTCTGATTCATTACTGCAATACAGCAGCACTTAACATAACCATTGAGCAAAACCTCATTTAATAAATGCTCTGCTGAAGTTTCACACACAAAGGCCATTAAAGGGTACACAAAACGCTACAATTCGTCATGTGATATGTGCAGTTGGCGACCGTAGTCCGTGACTTCACTGTTCATGAACAGCTCCTGATTTTCCAGGACCTCTGCCTCTGAGATTTTCCCATCGCTGTCGTGGTCCATATCCTTGATGAGATGAAGAGCCTGTTGATCACAGGGTGGCAACATAATCCAATAAACATGCAAATACACCGACATGCAAACCCCCTCTGAACAGTGTCTTGCACAACAGTCCTGTCCCAGAAGCAACCCACTGGTCAAAGCTCAAACTTGTACCACAATCATTAAAATACAAATTCCTTTTTTTGTGTATTGTGTCCATTTCACACCCTGCTCATTTATATTACGGACAATAGTATAAATATTGGTTTCTCACCTCTTCTCTTGCTGAGCCGTAGCTATTGGGTGCAACCCAGCGAAGCTGCTCTTCTCGGTTCAGCCTACCGTCCTTATCCTGATCGTAAAGCTCTTTAAATCGTACGGTTTCCTCCACCTCCCACTGAGATGGAGTGCTCTCCCCTTTGGAGAAGGAGAAAAAAATACAAGCAGAAATTCAGCACAAGGGGAAAATGGTTGACACGAATCACATTGATTCATTCACATGAATAACTGTTGGCTTTGTATATATCCCCCCCCCCGCCATACCCCATACACACACAAACACACACACACACACTCAATCTTACCATTGCCACGGATATCCCCAATAAACTCTGTTAGACTGATGAATCCATCACCATCCCTGTCATATTCACTCAGCACATCTTCAATGGTGAAGTCCTGTATGGCAGACATACACTTATGATTAGGTTCATACAATGTGCTGGTAAAAAAGGAATCTATGGACTGAAGTAAGAAGTAAACACTGGAAGAGTCAATGGATCAGTGCCACATGCTGGACAGAAGCAGAGGCGCTTACGGCCATGTGATCCACTTCAGAGGGGTGCGTGAAGGCAAGAAACTCTGTCAGGTTAAGTCCTGGTGTGTCGTCGATATCAGCAAAATCAAAGCGTCTTTTCTCCTTCGAGTGCAGCTATAACAAATGGAGATTAATCCATGTCAGTCAGTGTGAACACACTGATGTGATACGACATGCCACTCGACATGGAACGTGCCATCTGTGTTTCAGTACTACAACAAAAGGTGTGCAGCCATTATTACATATTGGATAGACACTTGTTCGGGGTCGTTCAAAGACGCAGCATCGTCTACGTTGAGGAAACCCTGGTGGGACACTTCGTTGTACTCCTCCCAGGAGACCAAGCCGTCTCGGTCTGGGTCAAACTCAGGGAAGCGCTCCTCTGCGTCTTCCAGAGCGTATTTTCTGTAGACGTGCTGGATCCACAGGGCCAGTTCCTCTGTGACACACACACACACACACACACACACACACACACACACACACACACACACACACACACACACACACACACACACACACACACACACACACACACACACACACACACACACACACACACACACACACACACACACACACACACACACACACACACACATACATATATATATGTTCATAAAGTTTAGGTGGGAACGTGGGCAAACAAACTGAAACGTGCATTACCTGTCGATAACATTTGATCAGAGTTTAGATCAATCTGTTTGACTATTTCGATCATTTTTTCCTTTTGTTGCACTGGGCCAAGTTTCATAGTTTCTTTGGTGTTCTAGAAATCAATGGAAAATAGGTTTAAGTTGAAGACATGTGGACAGGATGGTTAATTGGTTGCCTTGAAATGCAAAACAAGGAACGATGTGGTAGAGATGTTAAACAACCTGATTGCCAAGAAGCACATTCATATCATGTCCAGGGTTGTGCTGTTGGTCAATGTAATGATTGTCATCAAGGTACGTTCCAACAGCAAAGTGTATTGCGAGCAATGCGACCAGGGCTGAGAATGTCATCTGTGGAAGAGAACACAACACTCACTCTCTGTGGACAAGGAAGACCTGGATTTCCAGATGGTCTACAAAGTAACTCCAGCATTTACATAATTGAAAGATGTGCAAGAATGTATTATCAGGTGGGACTAGTTGTTTATGCTGAGGGCGTTTAAAACTCTTCAAGAACAACAATCAGGGGAAACATTTGATCAATGAGTGTAACAACGTTGTTACAGTGTTGTTGTCATAATCTCAACTACATATCATATAAGTGTAGCTCTCTTTAGAACAGACAGTAGGCATAATGTCAATATATATTCAGCTGTGTCTTATGTTGTGTTTAGGAGGTAGGGTGGACAGTAACTTAACCCACACATTGACGTTAGAAAAAAAAGAACAAAGGACGAAACGTGTAGCACAACAGCATATAGCTACGTATATGAAAACGACACACAAAACGAACATTCCGCCTTTACCTTGAAAGCAACTTGTCCAAACAAAATAGAAGACGACAACCCAACAACATGCCGCACTTATCTACACGGTTGCCATGGTAGATAGTATATGTCCCGCCTTACTAATACACCCACCGCCCTTTGACCCACACTTTACTACCTATGATTGGTCGGAATTCACAACTGTCCTCTTATTCGCAATATTATTGGACAACTGCAGTGCCTATTAAACACGTGACGCCGGAACACTTCCGGCTTTTTTAGGTTGTTGTGCTGTCATCTCGCGGCTATGTTTCTCCATCAGTTTTAGAGACAGGACGACACCCTCCGTTATTATTTCACTGTCTTTCTCGCTGAGCATTAAGACTATTCTGCGTCCATGTCAAAAGACAGCCGACATGATGGGCGAAGACGTAGCACTGGTCAGCACCGTCTCGGGCCAAGAAATGGCCAAGGCGGAGACGGACGAGAAAGGTCTGGTAGCACTAGCTCAGGCTCCTCTCACGGAGGAGGCAAGAACACACCCATAATTGCTTTGAAGGTAAGGATACCAGTGAGCTCGTATTCATGAATTCAAGCAACACGTTAAATCTCACAAACCAACACACTGAATGTACATCATTCTGGACACTGCAAACGTATGTAGCCGGACGCTCTTCAGCCTAGCTAGGTAACTAAAGGGTCTGTCCTCATAAGTTACATCAAAGCAATTGTTTGCGTCATCTGCCCTTAGAAGTCAGGGCAGGGCAAGTTCATTGATGTAGCCCTCTATTATAGGTATGCATTATGGCTTATGACTATAGACACGGGGATGGATACAGGTTGACAGTGGGACTCCTCTATCGTTGCTTTGGTAGATTCTCCCCCTCACTCAGATTTGATGAGACTGTTTTATGAGATACATGATTTAAATATTCACTTCATATATTACATCATTCATATATACTCACTTTGCATCCTGCAAGACCACCCCCCCCCCCCCCCCCCCCTGCAACAATTGTATTTAATGTTGCTATTGTGTGTTGTCTGTTGGATCAGTGAACTTTTTAAATTCATGTTTATCCCATGTATCTTTGTGTTCCCATGTAGTGGTGTGTGACTCATCAGTTGTTGTGTCCTATCAGATGTAGGGCATCGGCCTCAGGTTGCAGTGCCAGGCTTGCGTTAGTACACCCATCGTGCCTGTAGCTACACCGCTATAACGGGCAACAGGCCGGGTGGCAGGCTGATTTGTAACACATGGCTGCACTGGAGGAGAGCGGGGAGGGCGGGGGGGGGATGAGCTGCAGAGAAGGCGGGGAAGATGTAGAGCTGTAAACACAGAGGGTTATATGCAGAGTAGAGGAGCAGTAAGACGGACAGCAGCAGCAGCCAGCGACCCAAAGGGATGGCTACCGCAAACTCGGGAGAGTGCTGAGCGCTCAGACTCGATCACAGACAGACGGAGCTACCGACACTACAGGGGTGGACAGTGAATGGACTGGCTAGAGGCCAAGCCATTCGTCAGTGGAGAGGTTGACACAGCTGGTCAGGTTGCCATAGCAGCGGGGGGCTCACAGTAGCGCACTATTTTGGTCGTGCAGTCATATGACTATGGCACCTTGCGCTGGCAGCGTTGGCTAGTGGTGGTCGAGTGGGAGACAGGTTGCCTGAAGTGGGCTGCAAAGTATGTCAGGGCTGGATCAGGACAAGGAACCTGCCTACACACTCTGCTTCTTCTCTGTATGTACACTTTAATCTTTTGCTTCCCCTGGTCTGTGTTGCAGTTCCTAACAGGCTGGTTTTCTCCCTTGGTGTTGGTGTATGTGCTGTTTGTTTGTTTACCATTTTAAACGGAAACTCTACACCTGCATATCTCCCCTCTCCCCCACCCCCTTAATGGCGCAATTCAAAACTCTTCTGTGTGCATAACAAAACCCTGGCATGCTGAAGGGGTTACTTCAAGAGACACACACAACCTAATTGATCTACATTTCAGCATAGCTGATAGACTGAACGTCATCTGTGGCTGATTTAAGTGGATCCGAGGTTTGCTGTAAGCTTTGCATGATTACATCATATATATGTCATAATAGGTCAAAGTAGAGCTGGGCGATAATTATAATAATATATTGTCTTTGAATGGTATTGTATCGTCAAGATACAATCTTGACGATACAAGAAATATATATAAGATATAAGATATAAGATATAAGATAATAGATATAAGAAATTTGATATAAATTAAGATATAAAAAAATATATATATTTTTGATACCCAGTGTTAGTCTAAATTGCGCGTAGAAGATATGCCCTTTAAATAATCAAAATATGAGGATTGAAACACCAGAGAGAAAGGAAAAATAGACTTAGTCTGATACAATACTTTACATTTCCATATACTTCAGTGTAATGATCCTCAGTTATACTGTTTAGAATGATATTTTGAGTTCATAGGCATATCGTGAAATCGATATTTAACGTGAGATTCTCCATGACTATCACAATATACATTTTTCCATATCCCCCAGCCCTATACTCAAAGAGACCTAGCTCTTTTTCTTTGTAGATGTTTTGCTTGTCAAGTGTACGTGTTAATTACTCTTTTCAATGTTGCAGCATCTCTATGCACTGAACTATGTAAAAAAAAATCTCTCCTCTAAAGTAGGTCAGCTGGGAATCTCCCCTGGGGGCATTAACTACACCCAGCATTGGGCAGTGTAATGACTGCATGGTGTTTACATATGTGTAAACCTTAGACATGTTATGCACCCTAGACATATTATTCTCTTTGCACGTAGGCAGAATCATTTCAAATGTTATCCTATTGCCGTTGAGGATTCATTATCTTATGCAGCCCCTACAGTGTCTTGAATGACGCATGAAACATCTCCATTGCCAAGAAGCTTGGCTTTTTTAATTAAAATTTTGCTCTGGAATGAAAGGGCTGAAAAGAAAATACGTGCTGCAGTGTTCTAGTTTGAATAGCGGCGCTTGAGAAAAGAAAATATTGGTTGGAACTCCCCCTTCCTCCTCTATGGTTCACTTGCTATGAATGCATAGGAACAAATTTGGTCGGGGTTAGACTTTGGTAGGCTTTTAATTTATACTGTCCAGTCAACTAACCGCCTGGCTATTAAAGTCCTTTTATTTCAAGGTACTTTAGCAAATCTATAAGTATATTCTTCCTGTGTTATTCTGCTAGCAAGTGCTGGTGCTGAGCAAAATGGGAACTTCCCACTGAGAACCTCAATTTGTCGGACGGCGATATGGCCAACAGTTAGGTTTGTAATCTGTGAGATTGCATTTGCTCTCAGCAGGTACGAGCTCACAGACTGCTGTGATGTGACACAGTACAGCAATTTGAAAGCCGAGCTAGAAGGCAGAGGCCCTTACATGTTATTCACATATTATACACTGCATATATTAAAGCTGCTTTTTTTGGATAGTTCCGGTTTGCGACTCGATGACTGAAGCATGTGGCTAATAAGATGCACCCTTCACTTCACATGGTTGTTAGTGTTTGCTTCGGCAGAAGTTACAGTAAAGTTCACTGAAGCGTACTCTATTTGCGGCAGGTCAACCGTGATGCAAGTACTGCACGCTAAATAGACAAGAGCCATGTCTTTCGCTGCTTTTCCTAATCCTATACACTACTTTCTGAACACATTATAGAATTAGAGATTGAGTGTTCAAGTGTGCAAAATGTTTACGGAAGCACTGTGACTGGTTAAAAGGTAATGGTAATATGGTAATATGTCTTATATAATCATTAACATAGTAATATATGCCAGTACAATCTTATGTTTGTGAACGTTCCACTCTACTCCGAATATGGGTGGCGTTCTTTTTGTAACATCAAAGTACCGTCTGGGCAGCGGTTGATGTTGATGGCCACGTCCGATAGAGTGTTAAGCTTCTCGGACACTTATAGTATAACACCCAGTGGCGGCTGGTGCATTTTTCACCAGGGGGGGCTATACCATTTTACCAGCTATACCACCCCCCCCCGCCTTGTACTTCACGATTGCGACCCCCCCCCCCCCTTGGACTTCACGATCGCGACATCCATATATATATATATATATATATATATATATATATATATATATATATATATATATATATATATATATATATATATATATATATATATATATATATATATATATATATATATATATCTGCTTGTTTAAATCACTCACGAAAACTATATCAATCACTCAACAAAAATATATATATATCGGCACACACACTGACAAAAAACACACACACACGTGTGTGTGTGGTGTGTGTGTGTGTGTGCGTGTGGTGGTGCGTGGTGCGGGTGGTGGTGGCGTGGTGTGCGGGTGCGCGGGGCGTGGCTGCGGGTGGTGCGTGGCCCGCCCGCCCGCCCGCCCGCAGAGACAGAGCATAATATGCTTTTCCTAGTAGTACACTGTGACGCACACAAATGAGGTCTTCCGTGGGGCGATTTGAAAAGCGCCCCACGGGAAGACGTTTTCAGGACGCTGATTGGCTACATTTTATGTCACTCGTTTATATCTTGAATCAGCAATTGGCTAAACTGCTACAGAGACCCGCCTCCGTGGGGCGATTTGAAAAGCGCCCCAGCAGCATCGTCATACAAATGTGGCCTTAAAGCTGCAGTGTACTAGACATATGTGTACTAGGAAAAGCATATTATGTTGCGCAAATTATTTTAAAATCATATTTTACACATATTTCTGGGTGCATTCCATATTTTAAACACACACATATTGACAATTTATATATATATATATTTTTTCTTTTTTTTCTTTTTAATATTTTTAATTTTTAATTTTGTTTGTGCGTGTGGTTTAGGGGGGGCGGCGCCCCATCGCCCCCTATGGGCCAGCCGCCACTGATAACACCCAGCCTAGATTTTGGGTTTGAACCTTATGGTGCCCTCACACTATAGTGTATGCTGAAACCTATGAGTTGCGTGTAAAAAATATTTGTATACGCACCAAACGCAACCAAAATCAACAATTTTGTCAATTTTTAACCTATTCGACCTATGGGTTGCATGTGAGTTGCGTGTGGGTTGCAAACTGAACTTATGATCCCCCAATATCTGCGATCACCAGCGTGCGAGTTGCGTGTGAGATGCGTGTGAGTTGCGTGCAGAACTTCCGAGTTGCATTCAAAACTTACAAGTTGCGACTGACACGGATCTAGAAAAGGCCCACTAATTATACCATTTCTCAACACGCATGTAGTACGCAACTAACACGCAACTCACACGCAACTAATAGGTTGGATACGCAGGGCATAGGTTGGGGATACGCTGGGAATAAGCACAATAGGTTGGGGGTACGCTACACACGCAACAGGATCGCAACATGATCGCAACAGGTACACAACACATTCGCAACATGTACGGTACCAACACTTGGCCAGATACCTCAAATTTGGACCTGCGATCACCTGCGTTCATAACTTATGAGTTGCGTACCTGTTGCGTGTGTAGCGTACCTGTTGCGATCGTGTTGCATGCGTAGCGTCCCTGTTGCGTATAAATTGATCGCAGGCATTCGCAGAGAATTATTGAACATGTTCAAAATTTCAGAACTTACTCTGCGTGTGTGCGATCACCTGCGTGCTTGTTGCCAGTGGCGGCTGGTGCATTTTTCACCAGGGGGGGGGCTATACCATTTTTTTTTTATTTACAATTACATATTGTTAATTACATTATATACAATTACTTTTTGTGTCGCCCTTCTGTCCATCACTTTCATCATGACCACGCAAGGCCAGCTCAAAGGCACCACAGAACTTCACACAGTCTATTCTTTTAGACTTTATTTGGTACATGGATACATAAACACATTTAAGAGGAAACAACGAGTTAACAATAACACCAAAACACATTCAAAGCAGCTCTGAACAGGTGAGTTTGGTGAGTGATTTAAACATATATATATATATATATATATATATATATATATATATATATATATATATATATCTGCTTGTTTAAATCACTCACGAAAACGATATCAATCACTCAACAAAAAGTGTGTGTGTGTGTGTGTGTGTGTGTGTGTGTGTGTGTGTGTGTGTGTGTGTGTGTGTGTGTGTGTGTGTGTGTGTGTGTGTGTGTGTGTGTGTGTGTGTGTGTGTGTGTGTGTGTGTGTGTGTGTGTGTGTGTGTGTGTGTGTGTGTGTGTGTGTGTGTGTGTGTGTGTGTGTGTGTGTGTGTGTGTGTGTGTGCCCGCAGAGACAGAGCATAATATGCTTTTCCTAGTAGTACACTGTGACGCACACAAATGACGTCTTCCGTGGGGCGATTTGAAAAGCGCCCCACGGGAAGACGTTTTGAGGACGCTGATTGGCTACATTTTATGTCACTCGTTTATATCTTGAATCAGCAATTGGCTAAACTGCTACAGAGACCCGCCTCCGTGGGGCGATTTGAAAAGCGCCCCAGCAGCATCGTCATACAAATGCGCCCTTAAGGCTGCAGTGTACTAGGCATATGTGTACTAGGAAAAGCATATAATGTTGCGCAAATTATTTTAAAATCATATTTTACACATATTTCTGGGTGCATTCCATATTTTAAACACACACATATTGACAATTTCTATATATATATATATATTTTCTTTTTTCTTTAAAACATTTTTTTATATTTTGTTTGTGCGTGTGGTTTAGGGGGGGCGGCGCCCCATCGCCCCCTATGGGCCAGCCGCCACTGCTTGTTGCGTACTTCAAACCTATAAAATGAGTTGCGTGTGAGTTGCGTTCGGAACTTATGACCACTATTTTTTATTCGCAACCATACGCAACTGGTGATCGATATGGTGTGAGGGCACCATTAGTGTCATGGAGCCTACCTGTAGGAGAACCTTGAGCAGGATGTCCAAATCCTTCCTGTTTGCTTATTATGATGAAGTATGTAAAACTATTCTAAAATGTTGCTTTGGGTAAGAGCAAGTCTGCTCAATGACTACATTGTGATTTGTAATACATTTCTGTGATGTGGCCCACTTGCCACTTTCCAGAGTGGTCTCCGGCAAACAAAATTAGTATGATCATGATCCCACCCCTTTAAACCCCATGCTCTGCTGTTTCACCCAGGCATCCTTCCAGCGCTCCAACAGCCATGACAAGGTGAGGAAGATTGTGGCGGAGGAGGGTCGCGCCGCCCGAAACCTCATTGCCTGGAGCGTCCCTCTGGAGAGCAAGGAGGAGGAAGGTTGGTCACCGGAGAGATCGGGCCGTCTTTTGAGTTCACACACCCACCTGTGCCGGCATCCATGTTCAAAAGTCACAGGGTGACTTTGGGGTGAACGCCGGGTTTCTCTTGTCATGGCAGTAGGCCTGTGGTATTTTGTAAGCCCCACAAAAAAACGCTATGGTAACACGTTGGTGTCAGTAAAACATTATATGCACTTCTGCTTTTTGAGGCTGAGCCGTTTCTGCTTTTACTCGGGACACATTGGCAAATTCAAACAAATTCGAGAATTGCAAATATTTCTAAGTTTAGACTGTGCAGCTCTGTAGGGATCTCTCTCTCTCACTCTCTCACTTTGTAACTCAAAGGCCAGGTATCATTGGTGTTATGTTGTTTTGTGTTGGTCCTCAGGCTATACTCTATCCTTTTGTAAACACATCTTGAATTATGAAATGCATTGTCACCAGACCAGAATGTGTTCCTTCTGTGGGGGTAATGTTTTTTTTTTTCTTCTTCTCTCCTTCATTCACTAGGAAAGTCCAAAAACAACTCCAGCAGCAGTTCAAGAGCTCAGCGAATCAACTCTGGCCTAAACAGAAATAAGAAACAGGTGGCTTCTCATTTTTTTTTCATGTATTTTTTCATCAATGTTTCTTTCCCATAGAAACACATGAGGGTGTCAATGAGTATATATATATAACACTAGAGGGTGCCAAACACCTAAAGAAACTGTTCTGCAAGCAGAACGTGCCCATATTAGATGAAAAGCACAAATCACATGGTATCTGATCTTTAAAATTCTGATTTGGGCCATGTGTTCCCAAATCAGATACAGGTCTTATGTTGTGCGACGTAACCTCATTCTGAATCCATGTGACTTATACGTCACTCAGTCTAGATCGACATTCCTGTCTTGTTAGTGGAGGGACGGTGATGAAATCTGTTTTCAGTGAATTCACGTCACGATCCCACCACTTCAGTGGCCTCCGTGTTTACTTCCATATGGATTGATAAGCGTGCTACGTGTGACTTCTTTGTTATTGTTATGTTGCACACGCCGGTCAGTTTAGGACTGTGACCACTAGTTCACACTGTAATCTGATACTGGCCATATAAAAATAAATACCTAACTGATCCGAGCAATACATCCGGAATTGAGAATGTTCACTTGTCTTGTGACGAGCCTCGGGACTCTTAACCAGGCGTAATATTCCAGTGTTAACCCCCCCTCTGCTGTGTGTTTTCCATGGGGTCCACGCAGAATGCCGGCGTGGACGGCAAAGTGGCGCCGGGCGTGCTGCTGGACAAGGTGGCGGAGAAGAGCCCCACCAAAGCCCGTCAGCCGCGCAAGGTGGACCTACGGGCCCGCTACTGGGCCTTCCTGTTCGACAACCTGAGGCGCGCCGTGGACGAGATCTACGTCACCTGCGAGTCAGACCAGAGTGTGGTAGAATGCAAGGTTGGTCTTTTTTTATTATTCATTTTCATTTAAAAGAAATATAGAAACGGCTGGAAAAGATGATTCATGAATGACTGTTCTTGAATCTTTTGAAGTCACCCGTGTGTATACACACAACTGCACAGAGTGCAGTTGAAGAGATTTGAAGTGACCATACCATGACTGGACACCGGAGGGAGACATACACACAGACGGCCAACCGTAACCCAGACCTCCCCTCCCCGCTCTGCATTCCTCTTGCTCTCTGCTTTATGTCAGAGAGGCGCACTCGAAGCTCGCTGGCAGGAGATTCATGACATGACCCCTCTTTTAGCCTGTCCAAAGGGAGTGAAACAATGTGATTTCATATAGGCTGCGTTTGCTTTAGCACGTTCAGTGTGCGTGTGTGTTTGCGCGTGTGTGCGCGTTTGCGCGTGTGTCCACAGCCACCTTATATTAAACTAGGCCTGTGTCTCATGCTCGGTCTCTCGACACCGAATATGAAACAGGTTGCGCCCTGTTGATTCATACAGGGCCTTGTATAAATAAATATACGTACATTCATAGAACCCTTTATCAGCTCTGCCCTCTCACTCACACCGACGACAAGCAACAACGGAAACCTTAAACACCCCCCCCCCCAGTGGAAACAACAACAAACGCCGTAGGTTGTTTGGGTACAGCTGCTAATTGGCACAGTCGAGTTTAATATTGGCACGACGTCATCGTGCCCGTGTGCTATTGATTCCCCTGCCAAGCCCCATTAGGCAGAGCACGGTGCCGCTGATGGCCTGTGGTCACTACCGGTGGGACTCCCCATCCCACTACACCACCCCCACCTCCACCCCACCTCCCATCATGCTGTGGTTGGCATGTTGTCAGTCGTCCGTGTCACAACGTCTGGGTACTGTGTCCATCCCCCGCTCCTCCCTCCTCCTCCGCCTCCTCTTTTTATACCACCCATCACCATGGTGTTGTCTGATGGCCACCCCCCCCCCCCCCCCCCCCCCACCACCACCACCACCACCACCACCACCACCACCACCACCTCCTCCTCCTGCTCCATCTCCATCATGGCTAGGTGCTGCTGCTCCTCATGCCACCCGGCTCTGCCCCTAATGGACGCTGATAGATGATGGAGTTATCTGGAGGGGGGGGGTTGTGGCGGCGGGGGAGCAGCAGAGTGTTCTGTAAACGGCTCTGAGCAGCCACAACACTCCTCGAGAGAGAGAGAGAGAGAGAGAGAGAGAGAGAGAGAGAGAGAGAGAGAGAGAGAGAGAGAGAGAGAGAGAGAGAGAGAGAGAGAGAGAGAGAGAGAGAGAGAGAGAGAGAGAGAGAGAGAGAGAGAGAGAGAGAGAGAGAGAGAGAGAGAGGAGAGAGAGAGAGAGAGAGAGAGAGAGAGAGAGAGAGAGAGAGAGAGAGAGAGAGAGAGAGAGAGAGAGAGAGAGAAAAAATCCGTATCCGTCAAACTCTTTGTGATATATAACGTCAAAGTTTGTGATATATGTGAGTTCATCAAACAACCGCCATCTCTTTAACCTACAGTCATTGCTACTGCTGAGACAATGTTTTGTGTTTGGGGGGAATTTTAGAGGAAGGGCAATTGATTGCTTTTTTACTATAAATTTTTATTCTTATTAGGCGAGCCAGAAGTCGGAGAATAATGCAATTTGTTTGCATTATTCTCGGCTTGAGTGATCAAAGCTGGACATGTTCCCTCCTCATCTTACGTCATGTTACTCCTACTAGTAACTACTAAGGCACACACACACACACACACACACACTATCCAGCCTTCTGATGGCATGCGTGTGGCAGGTTGAACCTGTTGAAGGTTGCATTCCGGTAAGTGTGCCCGTTAAACTGACATGAGGGGCCGGGCTTTTTTTTTTTTATTAGTGTTTTTATTATTATTATTATATATTTTTCTTTTTACAGCCCCATTCGCTCATGGACCCTCCCCCCACCCCCCACCCCAGGCGTTCATTACCAAATGAACAGCAGGCTCCCCGACAGTGGAGGAGGAGGAGGAGGTGGTGGTGGGGGTTGGGTGCCTGGCCTGTTAACCAGCCCATAATCAGCAGCCCCCCCCCCCCCCCCCACTGCTGGGCACATCTTTCACTAGCTTGACTTGTCTATTAACTAAAAGCACCGTGAAGCTTTTCTCTCAATTACCACTCCCTCCACGCGCCCCATCAATCACCCCCGACGTCTGTTCCACTCCGGCTCACAAACGGCCACCTCTGTTGCAGTCACTCAGTGGTGCAACACAACATGCAGAGGACTTGGCAATAATGGGGCCGGATCTATGGTGTCTAGTCTTAGTGGTTTTTAGCGGGTGTCGAACACTGAAAGCTGTCTTGTTGTGTGATACAGTATGTGATATTTTAGTTTTAGGTTGTGTAAACATTTTTATTTTATTTGCGTCTTATATACTTGGGCAATAATGGGTTTTTGTATTTTTGGACTTTGGCGCTTTGTGTCAACTAAAGGGAGTGTTCATTTAAGATGTTTCCGGTGAAGATAAAACAATGAAAAGCATTTGCTTATTTTTGCAATCTGTACATCTAGCATATCATTAATCTGACAAATCTGTCAAGAGTTACCCTACACTACAATTATTATAATAATAAAAACATATTTTAAAATTAAGATCAGTATTTTATCTCATGTTGCTTATCTGACACTCTTTTTTTTAACAGCCTTTCTTTTGGCTAGTGCAGTGTTCCCTTGTTCATACAGTTCTGTCTCCTGTCTCCAGGAGGTCCTGATGATGTTGGACAATTACGTACGGGACTTCAAAGCTCTCATCGACTGGATCCAGCTCCAGGAGAAGTTGGAGAAAACAGATGCTCAGAACAGGTGATCTCTCCTCTTCCCCCCTCTCATGTCCCCTTCTACGGTTATACTGCTCCCAGAGGTGTAACTCAAAGAGTGTGTGTGTGTGTGTGTGTGTGTGGTCCCCGGGAGTCGGGGAGTCGCAGAACAGATCAATAGCCTTGGCTTCCGTTCAAAGAGATCTACAAGTATATTGGCTTCTATTTAACACACAATGGCCACTGGAAGGGAAAGAATTGACAAAGACATAACATTTCCACTGCCGCCTCCTAATTGGTTCATTCAAAGTGTAGTGTTAATCAATACGACAACCTGAAACTTCCACATTCTTTGTTTACCGCATACGCTTGGCACGAGCACGCTTCGGTCGTGGAGGGAAATCTGCGAAAGTTTTTACGTGACCGTGTTGTGGGCTAGGTGTTTATTTGGCCGTAGCGGTGACTCCATATTTAGACACCATCGCTAACTTTGGGCCGCCTGCTGCCCTCCTTGTCTGCTTCCAGGCCGACCTCTTTGGCATGGGAGGTGCGCAAGATGTCTCCCGGACGCCATGTGATGCCCAGCCCCTCGGCGGATCGGATCATTCCATCGCCCAGTGTACGCCGCGCACTTAACTTTGGGTGAGTGGCTTTTTGGTGGTGGTGCTGCTGCTGCCGCCGCTTCCTGTCGCGCCCCTTTCCTGTTCCTGTTCAGTCACTCTGTTTGATGGTGACCAACATCAGCCTATATGTCGTTGTACTGCAATACCGACGGTCTAGCCACAAGAGGAAGTGCATTTGAATTGAGTATTATTCAAGGAATTCAGTTTTTTTTATGATTTTATCTTTGAAAAACATATTTTAATTGATATGACATGTATTGTGTTGACTCAATTCAACTGTAGATAAGCTGTTGGTAAATATCATCGTAAAAAAGGAAATCGGATGATGGGGAAAATATTGCTCATAGTGAAGCGTGAAGTTAGTTAGAGGATGCTATTTTTTGTTTGTTTGTTGGCGAGCCTTTCCTTCCATGGCCCACCACAGAATGAGTGCGGGGCGTGGGTGAGCACGTGGGCTGCAGCAGAGTGCTGAAGCATCGGTTTAATCCGCGCCCCGTCCTGTAATTGGATCCTGCAGGAAATGGATATTGATCACGCCTGAGTCTTGTTGCTCAGCGCGGATCCCTCCCCCCCCTCGTCTTATCTGTTCCTGGAGAGTGATACAGTTAGATGGACACTTTTCCTCACTATTCCTTGTGGGCCATGTTTGACAGCCGCTGAGAGATTACGCAGAGATCTGATCAGTTGGTACTCAGGAACCGTGCACACGCACACACGCTTGCATGCACACATGTGTATAATAAAGCTCTATTAGCCTTCTGTTTTTACGCTATAGATGGGAGGTATTGAACTGAACCTTTTTACGGATTACTGATTTGTTTTTATCTTTCACTCTTTCTCTGTCTGTCTGTCTCCTGTGTGTGTTTGTGTGTGCGTCTGTGTGGTCGTCGTCTAGTGGTCCTCCACCGACCCTGGCTGCAGCCCGCCTGGCCCACACAGGCCCCAGCTGGGCGGATAGGGTCAAATCGTCCCAGTCTCTGCCCTGCTCCGCTCACTCTACCATGTCAGCCACAGAGAAGCCTGGTAGGAAGGTCACACAGTGGCACATAATAAAAGCACAGATTTTAATTGGCCGACTCGCGGCGTATTACCTAGGAAGAAAAACATTTAGTGAGAGATAATGATGAAGATTTGTGTGTGTAAGATACAATATATTTATCTGCCATTTGTAACAAGATTGGAAGATTACATTGGAATGCTTACTCCCCATTCCCTCTCTCAGTATACATCTCCAAAAACAATACCATAAAAATAATATATACAATAAAAATTAACAAAAAAAGGACATCAAAGTGACATATGTGTGTGTGTGTCCTCAGGTAAGCAAGACGCAGAGGGCTGGGAGACGGTCCAGCGGGGGCGTCCCGCCAGGCCACGCTCAGCCATCATGGTGGCCAAGGTGACTCCTGTCCGGGCTCAGGCCATCCCCAAACAGGACGGCAACAAAGACCAACCTCCACAGGAGCAGCAGCTACAACAACCGTGTCAGCAGCACGATGCTCAGGGTCACTCCCTGGACAAGGACACCCCCCAGGCAGACTCCGAGCAGCCGGTCCCCGAGGAGCCTACCCCTCCGGGGACCGCCGGGGGCACCGAGCAAGGGCACGTCCAGGAGGTACCACCAAACGTCCCCACTCTTTGACCTCTTCTCTCTCTCTCTCTCTCTCCCTCTCTCCCTCTCTCCCTCTCCCCCTCTCCCCCTCCCTCTTTCTCCCTCTCCCCACATATCAATAATTCACCAGACGCTGAGTAACACTAGAACGTTTTTATCCGCCACTTTGTTTTTGTTTTGGGTTCCACGGGGCGGTCCAGACAGGGATATCATCTTAAAGACAATTGATTGTACACTGACATTTCAGAGGCAGGGATCCCATTCTCACTACGCCGCCCATGTCCCACGCCCCATACACACACATACACACATACATACATACATACATACATACATACATACATACATACATACACACTCTTTTGGTGTGTGTGTGAGGCATTGGTCGGTTTAATATGATGTGAGTTTTACATTTTCCTCATCTGTATGCCCACTCAATCTGTATCTAAATGTAAGGGGCATGCAGATGCCAGCCTCCCTGCACGATGTGTGTGTGTCTTTACAAACCGTGTGTGGGTGTTTGATCGTGTTGATTTTAGTTGTAATTGCTGTCTTTGAATTACTTGTGAAATATGCATGTATTTTTTTTTCTTCTTAATTGTGTTTGTTGTGATTATGTGTGTGTGTGTGTGTGTGTGTTCTGTGACTGTGTCGGTGCAGCCCCCAACGGAGAGTGTACCAGATTCAGTGCGGTGTATCGTCGCGCCCTACAAGGACATGCACCCCCACCTCATGTCCGAGGCTAGCCTTCCCCCCACCACCATCACCACCAGCACCCTCCTCTCCC
Organism: Muraenolepis orangiensis; assembly: GCA_027704905.1. Lineage (NCBI taxonomy): Eukaryota > Metazoa > Chordata > Actinopteri > Gadiformes > Muraenolepididae > Muraenolepis > Muraenolepis orangiensis. Next base: position 4,313,904 of record CM051010.1, on the reverse strand, counting down.
TACCAACCTCCATCCCCGTCCCTGCACCAGGCTCTCTCTCCCATTCCCCAGAGCCCCCCGGGGCAGACACACTGTCTGCTGTGCAGTCCCCCGGGGACAGCAGGGATGCCACGTCAACATCTACGGACGCAGGACAGGGCGAGGCTGCTACCCCCGTGGCACTGCTGAAAACGGAGAGCATGCAGGACCCCCCAAAGCTTTCTGCTGTGAGTGCCGATGGGGGGTGGTGGGAGGGCGTGGAGGGGGGGGGTGGTCCCATGGGGGCCCGCACCGCCTAAACAAAGTCAATCTTAGGGAAACCCCAAGAACCCCTAAGATCAGAATGTGCTGATGCTCTCCAAACCAGCTCTGGCGGTCAGGTTACTGTAAGGTGTTGGCTGGTAGCTCTGAGGAGATGATGTCTTGTTTTGGAGGGGGGGGGGGGTTCTGTTTAGAGGATGTGTTCTTAAGGGACTAGCTATTAAAAAGGAGTGACGATTTTAATTCAGAATTCTGAGTCAGGGTAATGTTAATCCCATATTTCACTATTGTAATTTAAACTAATACTATAGCATATTGTTGGTATGGTAGAAAAATAGTAGTTAAATATATATCAAAAAATATATATATTACTTTTTATTACTGCTTTTCAGTCCTGTATATTAAGCTTTTCACAAAAGCATCAAACGGAAGCCATTCAAGTGTTGTTTGGTGGTTTTAGACCCGACAGATCACCAGCCTAGCCATAAGACCAGCTCGGACTACTCGTTACACAAGTGGGAGGCCTGGGCTCAGCGTGCGACTTCCTCCACTGGTGCCACGTCATTACTATATACCCCGCCCCAACCCCATCGCCCAAATTATATCTTAGTTCTCATACCTTTTTAGGTATATTTGTATGTGGCTCTCTCTTCCAAGCAGATCCAATGCTATCTTCAAGTACAGAAACGGTTTGGTATGAGCCCAGTGAGTTCCCCACCACCCCCCCCCCCCCCCCCCCCCCCCCCCTCCCTGTGTTCCCTCACATTGCACATGCCCTGCATGCTTGTTGAATGCATCCTGCGTTTAGTGATGGGTGTGGTGGTTGTGTGCTACGTTTTGTGGTTTGTGTTGGTGTTGGTGTTCGCCGTAACCAAACAACAAATAATGACTCAGTTCAAATTTTATCAGTTTTTTTATTGCTCTTTTTTCTTCCCATTTCATGATTTATCGTGATGATGATGGTGATGATGATGATGTTGGGAAGCACTTGTCAACAACTTAAGAGTACTACTAGAGAGAGCCGTGTGTGTGTGTGTGTGTGTGTGTGCGGGTGTGTCTGTCTGTGTGTGTCTGTGTGTCCGTGTCTGTGTGCGTAGCCCCAGTCCATGGCAGAGGTGCTGGCCAAGAAGGAGGAGCTGGCCGACCGCCTGGAGCGGGCCAACGAGGAGGCCATCGCCAGCGCCATCGCGGAGGAGGAGCAGCTCACGAGGGAGATCCAGGCCGAGAACAACGAGCTGGAGACGGAACACGAGGGCGAATTCTCCGTGAGTGTCCACCGGAGCGTCCGGAGCACAACTGTGCGGTGTCTTGGAAGTGCGGAAGTGTTCATCCGTCCGGTTGACTACAACACTGTGCTCTCTGTCTCCTCACACACTGTTCTGCACAGGCGGGCATGAACAGCGCAGGTTGCGGCCTCAATCTGGATTGGACCGATTTGCTGGCGGATTACGAGGGTGAGCTCTGCTGCCCGGTTTACCTTTACCAGTACCGTGCACCCTTTTACAATGCTTTTTGTCACTGTAAAATTATTTTGGTATATACTGTATCATCCGTCACTTTATTGTGATGTGTATATAGTATAGTTTATAGTACGTTGTGTATAGTGTTGTTTATAGTATAATATTGCATAGTTTAGTATAGCATAATATAGTATTGTTGAAATTCATACTGTGGGAGTGAATGGGGAGTTAAGCATTCCATTGTACTTTCTGTTGTTTCACGTGTTCAAATAAAAACGTATTGATCTTGAGCCCTGACCCCTGTTCCCCACGTAGAATCAAACTTGCGTGTGTTTTTCTGTTGTTTTTTTTTAGCTCGGGAGCCGTGGCGCCAGAGTACCTCCTGGGGCGACATCGTGGAGGAAGAACCTGCCCGGCCTCCAGGACACGGGATCCACATGCACGAGAAGTTGTCCTCGCCGTCACGAAAGAGGTGAGGCCGGAGAACTTCGCTTGCGGGTCACGCTCCTGCAGGGAGAGACTTGGTAATTTATTCGGCCAACGGTTTGTTTCAAAGGTCTAAAGACTTCATATAAATAGGGGCGCCAGTATAGCTAAGTCTATTGGGACTTGGCTTAGGAACCTGAAGGTTGCCGGCTCAAGTCCCCGAAACACCTGGGCACTGCCGAGGTGCCCTTGAGCAGCCTGGCACCTGTACCTCTCCCCGGGCGCTGTGTATAAAATAGCTGCCTACTGCTTCTAATACTAGGATGGGTTAAATGCAGAGAAACACATTTCACTGTGTGTGTATGTCTGTATGTGACCAATAAAGAGGATTCAATCATTTAGATTTAAACAGCTCAACTTGTGTCCGTTTTATGTTTTGTCGACATTATTGTAACACGCAAATTCACTTCGAACTGTTTTAGCGAGCCAAAGTCATAGTCATGTCTATAGTGTCCCATTGTGGGCCAGCAAGGTGAGCATTTCTTTGCGTATTGTTTACAGAACCATCGCCGAGTCCAAGAAGAAGCACGAGGAGAAGCAGCTGAAGGCCCAGCAGCTGCGGGAAAAGCTCCAGGAGGAGAAGAACCACAAGCTGCAAAAGCTGTTGGAGAGGGTGAGTCCACCCCCGGGTCGCCTCCGGTCCAGACAACGCTGTGCAGCTCTTCAACACCTCCCCCACATGTTAACCAAACCAGGAGCTAACCAATCGGTCAGCACACCTGCCAGATAAGACTCCCATGAATATCGCTCGCTGCCACTCACATCCGGGATCCGAGTTGTTCTGGGTACTCTCAGAGAGACAGAGAGAGAGAGAGAAACCAGGCCCAAACACAACACAAGACCACATCCGCTCATGAAGTAAATTTTTTTGTTCTCCAGGTCCTCAAGAGATGAGAAAGTCCTAGTATGAATCCGGTTTAACCACACAAACGTGGCTTGCACCAGGCACAGCAGACACCTATAGTAACCAATTGCTTACAGTCAGCACGGTCAACTAGATTAGATTCTAATTTATTGTCATTGTACAGCACAAGTACAGTACAGCAAAAATAATTTAGCATCTAACCAGAGTGCAAATGTTGCAGTACTAGTCTGAATCACCTGTTTTTGTTTTCCTTCACAGGGGGGGGGGGGGGGGGTTGATAAGCTGTTAGAAAGTAACCCAATGGTCCCTACCTTGTACCTTTTTATTTTTTCCTCCTCAGGAGAAGGAGGTGAGGAAGTGGAAGGAGGAGCTGCTGGACCAGCGACGGCGGATGATGGATGAGAAGCTCCTGCACGCCGATTACATGCGGGAGATCCAACTGCAGGCGATCGTCAAGAAGGCCCAGGAGGAGGAGGCCAAGGTGGGGTTTCAACGGTACACCCTGTAGGGGGTCCGGTCTCCAACAGGGACATTGGGGAATTATTGAACAATGTCAGGAAGTCGCAGCCTGACTCTCTTGACTTTGTGACCCTAATCTTGTCAGAGGAATTTGTTAGTAATGTTACTACTACTACTACTACTACTACTACTACTACTACTACTACTACTACTACTACTACTACGGGTGTGACTTGACAAATCAACTGCGTCTTTTTGTCTCTGGCGACCAGGTGAATGAAATCGCCTTCATCAACACACTGGAGGCCCAGAACAAGAGGCACGACGTGCTGGCCAAGCTGAACGAGTACGAGCTGCGCCTCAGCGAGCTCCAGGAGGAGAGGCAGCGGAGGCAGGAGGAGAAGCAGGCCCGGGACGAGGCTGTGCAGGTGCCGAGTCCTCTTATTCTTCTTCTTCTTCTTCTTCTTTACATTTACATGTATTCTTCCATGTCTGGCTGAGAATAGTCAATGTGCACAATCAAAATAATGTAGCAAAAAAACATGTATGCCATTTTATTCAAATGAATGAAAATAAAAACAACAGATGCAGAGTCGCGATGACGAGCAGAATGACATTGTTTACAACCCTAGAACTTCCATCCAACACCAGGCCCCTTTAACAACATACCTTTATATATCCAGGAGCGCAAGCGGGCCCTGGAGGCGGACCGGCAGGCCCGGGTGGAGGAGCTGCTGATGAGGAGGAAGGAGCAGGAGGCGCGCATCGAACAGCAGCGGCAGGAGAAGGAGAAGGCCCGGGAGGACGCGGCGCGGGAACGAGCCAGGTCTGCGCTCCCGTACTATAAACAACAACAACAACAACAACAATAACAAGGCTTCTCATGACGCATTGACACGGCTCGGCCTCAAGAGTCGCCACGAGGTTAGCCGTCAGTGTTTTTGTTTTTTTTTTGCGTTACGGTTTGTTTTCGCTCGATCATCAGGGACCGCGAGGAGCGTCTGGCGGCTCTGAATGCTGCCCAGCAGGAGGCCATGGAGGAGCTGCAGAAGAAGATTCAGATGAAGGTCCGTTCCTCGCCACTTCTTCACCACCTCCAGCTGTAGCTACCAGACATTGTGTGCATCATTCAGATTCAGATTCAAATCGGTTAATTTGTCTAAGTGTATAAGTTACAATGTACAGTGAAATGTTATCACCAGCTCTGAAGATGTGCAAAATTGCAAGAGAATGCACAAAGTTACCTTAAAACGTTTACATAATAGTGGGAATATATTGATGTCACTATAAACAGTAGTATAAATATATAGTATAAAGTTAGAAATGTCAAGTGTAGTGCAAATATTCCCCCCAGATTTTACTAATCCCCCCCCCTCTCCACACACACACACACACACACACACACACACACACACACACACACACACACACACACACACACACACACACAGCACGACGAGAGCAGTCGTCGGCACATGGAGCAGATCGAGCAGAGGAAGGAGAAGGCGGCCGAGCTGAGCAGCGGCAGACACGCCAACACGGACTACGCACCTAAGCTGACGCCGTACGAGCGCAAGAAGCACTGCTCGCTGTGCAACGTGGTGGTACGTGTCACCGGTCGCTCCACCTGCAACCAAACCAGTCTCTACGGGTTTGTTAAAGGAAGCCGCGAGAACAAGTCCTTTTTATATTGGAACAAAAACGAATGGAAAGTATACAGCGGTGCTGGGAGTACATCTGATTTGGCCCTCGTGGGCAGCCGTCTGCAGCGTGCGGTGTGGTTTACCCTTGGGTGTGTTTTAGTTTTGAATTTGGTTTTCCCCCCAATGCCAACGTTTTGCTAAGCCATGTTGACAAAGGACAAAGTTTCAACACCCTGTCAGCTTCGTATCCTCGCTGTGTACACACACACACAAACACACGTCAATGTTTAATAAATTGAAATTGCTATAAATGCATGCAGAATAAATACTCACTCTAGACATTTGAACATTTGATTCACGGTTCTGGGAATGACAGATGTGTGTTTCGGAATGTTTCCTTTGCGTCATGAAGTGCGACGGCTTTTGGCTTTTTAGTTGTTTTTTTTAATCTCTTTTTAGTTGTAGACGGTGGTTTAGAAAGCATTGAGGAATTCATGTTCTGCTTGTGGTCGATCTGAACGGCATGCTCAACGATACTGACTATACTTAAACAGACTTACGAACGGATCAGAATGTAATCCCTTTCCTTCTAATTGGCCTCATCTATTATTTGTGCCGAAGTTCACTTGTCCTGCCATAGGGAGATTTCATAAGCTAGTGGGTGTGGGTGGGTGTGTGTGTGGGTGTGTGTGTGTGTGTGTGTGTGTGTGTGTGTGTGTGTGTGTGAGATTGTCATCGGCTTACCTGGATGATGTGGGCCAAGACACAGCGGTTACAGCAGAGCTGTTGTGGGGGCATCTTTCTTCCGCTGTGTTCTTTGGCAGATCGAACGCATTAAAATAAACTTGACAGCGCGGTGATTTACACAAGGGTCTTATTTTGGGAAGAGGCCAGTTTTCAATTAGAATTTAACTGCGATGATTAAGCGTGACGACGTGGATTTACTCGTGGGGCGTCGCCCGCGCGTTGCCGCCGCCGTCGTCGGGCAACAAATCCATCGGCAGACATATTTATCTGTGATGAAGCGAGAGGGAGGTGGCGAGGCTCCCCGCGTCACATGGAGATGAGGCAGGGCTAAGCGGAGCGCTGGGGGAATCTTGTTAAAATGTTGGATGACCTTGGCCAGCGCCTGACACCAGGGAGCATGGATGGGTCAGTGGCAAGCACTCTATTTAATCACATTAAACACAGGCCATCCAAAGTGGGCTTTGTTCCAATGCAGGGAGGAGAGCAGCAGCAGCAACAACAAGGCCGACCCCCCCCCCCCCACACACACACACACACACACACACACACACACACACACACACACACACACACACACACACACACACACACACACACACACACACACACACACACACCTCCTCATTGGAGCCGTTCATCACGTCGTCTTTATTTCTTTTCAATACAATTGCCATTTTTCTCCTACTAAAAACGTGGGACACTGGGTCATGGGCCGTGGACTCCTAGACCCCGTTGTACCGTTATCACTTCTTCTGTGGTGCCCAACACGCCCTGGATGGCACTGCTGTCCAACACGGCACTGTTTATTATTAATGAGGCCGACCCAAGGCTTTCATTTCAAATAACTTATTAAAAGTATACAGCTATTAAGGAAACTGTTTCCCTTTTTAAGAAAACATTAAAGAAGGCACCACATTAAAAGTTGATTTAAATCAAAAGTGTTGGTCCTTTGAAAGCCCTGAAGGTGCACATATTTGTAGCCAACTTGAACTAGAGACCGCTTTTGGATGAAGGCTGACTCTCCCATACGGTCATATCTCAAAAATGAAATTGCAATGAAACGGAACGTGAAGCTAAACGAAAATAAGCTAAAATAGAAATGTGGGTACCCTTCACTTAGCTCAGCTGGTGCATGGAAACCGTGCAAATGTGGACGGCTTTTCAAAAGTATACTATTAGTATGTTTCATTGTGTTTACGCCCTTAACCTCCACCACCAACTAGTCTATTATCTACTCTGCATGTAGAAGTTACTATACTCTGGACACAGGAGTATTAATTCAAATAATCCATGTCCATATCCAAGACACAGAGTTATTTTAAATATAAATTAGAACCAGATCTCCTGTTGTCTGAGTTGAATCCCTCCCCCCCCCCCCTCTCTCTATCCGTGTGCTGTTTTTCGCCCAATGTAGTCTACATCACACATCAAACGCCAAGCACATATGGCGGCGGTTATGGGAAAGTTCACACACATTGTGGATGTCCGTGGAATGTTGCTTTGCTCTGGCTTTTCTAGACACAGATTCACAGTAGAATAGCCTTCCTTTTGTCAGCGCTTGTCAATGTAGTACGGTGTCTCTGGTGGCGGGTTGTGTCCCATTGAGCGCCCCTGTGTAGTGTATCATTTCACCCGGCCTCCCACAGGGCCTCTTGCTGACCCCCTCCCACTCCCCCCCTCCCCTCCATCCCTGGTGTCCTCCTCGCTGCTGACCTCTGACCTCCCTTGTTTGTGTTTTGCCAGATCACCTCGGAGGTGCACCTGTTCAGTCACACCAAGGGCAAGGGGCACCAGCAGGCGGTCCGTGACGGCAGCAGCATCCAGGGACGAGAGCTCTCCGACGAGGAAGTGGTGGGTACAGTCTGCCCTCACTCCCTCCCTCCTTCTCCACAAAATCTCTCCAAGCACAGAGCCTGCAAGATACATTCAACGAAAAACAAAATAATACATCTGTTGCATATATATATATATATATATATATATATATATATATATATATATATACACATACACATACAAATATTAGGGTTTACCCAAAAATTTGCTTACATCTCTCAAAAGTGAAATATCTAGGTTAATATAAAAAAAATGTATTTAGATAATATTTACAATTGTTATTTTTTTCTTATTATCGAGCCACTCCGTATAGTTAAGGCCGTTTGTCGCAGTGTGTGTGTGTGTGTGTGTGTGTGTGTGTGTGTGTGTGTGTGTGTGTGTGTGTGTGTGCGTGTGCGTGTGCGCACGCACGCACGGGCGCACCACTTGAGTGCTTCCACCGCAGGGGTGACATCAGCCTCGCTTGTCCCCAGGCCGTCTTGTGTCTTCCCCAGCAGAAGGGGAAGGGGAAGCCTCTCGGGCTGCAACACGAGAACGGCTTTTTCAAACTGCGCTCGTCAACGGGCCCTCTTTGTGAGGCGGACAACCGTGGGTGCTATGTGCGGCACCCTTTAACCTCCTTTTTATTATCTCCTCTTGCTCCTTATACTCCTCTTCCCCTGGCCTTTTCCTCGTTCACTCAATCATTTGCACTTTCCCAATGGCATTATTGTGTGCTTTGTTTCACAGAATTTTGGTGTGTGTGTTTAACGATTATTTTCATTGCGTTGTTCTATTTTTATTTAAAAAATGATCATTTATAGTCTGTAGTATATTTATACATGATGCCAAATGCCCGGCACAATTTGGCTTTTCCAGACCCAAAGGAATGCGTTCTAAATGTTTGCTTTCTCCCACACGGCAGCCAAGAAAAACTAAAGTTTACATTCATTTATTTTACAGTGAAATGAAACGGAGAGCCACCAAATATTTTTTATTATGTCTGTATGTAGTATGCCATGTTCCTACCATAGTAATGGGAAAACAATGTTCACGTTTGAATCATTCTCAAGACGAATTAAGGTCATAATTGACCTTTTTCCAATATTAGCCATCTTAATACGGTGCAGTAGTTGCATTTGTTATGGTTTTTACTTGATTTTTGCGCATGACGATCGGGACAAATAGATTCAAACAAACCCTTGAAGAAGATAAGAGGTCTTTGTTGACTTTGTTTAGACGGAGCCCGCTGGCCTCGTCATATTTATGCTACGGCTCATTTCAGAGCCTGCGCCATTTCATTCATGCCACGGCCAACTATTTCCTGCTTCCATAACTCTTGCCTGGATGAAGGCTTTTTAATTAAAATGAAGACGCTTGGTGGGCTGAACTGTGCAGGGGGTCACTCCATAGCTCCTGGGGAGGAAGCGCCGGCCGGATGTCACGTCTTCACAAACGTCTTCATCACGTCTTCACCACGTCTTCATCACGTCTTCATCACATTTGCTCATTTTCTCTCTCGCTCTCTCTCTCTCTCTCTCTCTCTCTCTCTCTCTCCTTTCTGAAAAGAAAAGAAAAATTGAAAATAACAAAAAGAACAATTTAAAATAACAATGATCATCAACAAGGCTGGCTTGATTTTTATTTTATTTTTGTATGGGAGCAGAACACCTGGAATTCCTTTTCCTGTTTTGTTTCTCCTGATCTTTTGCTGTCTTGCTTTACTGCGACCAAAGAGGCTTATCCCGACCCGATCGGATCCCTGGGCTTCTTGCTGGCGTGCCGTTTTTATTGATCGCTCACGTTCTCCTACCCTTCCTTCACCCTTCCCTCTGCAGCAGCAGACGACGTCCCCCCCCCCCCCCCCCCCCTATTACCTATTGCGGCCAGCAGGGGGAGTGATCACAAGGCTCAGCAGAGCGAACACAGGACCGCCGGGTACCGGTGCCCCGCGGCGGTCCTCAAAGGTCTTGTTGTTGGAACCTCTACGATTGGCAACAAGCGCGGAGAAGGCCGTTGAAATATCCAGCAGGCCAGCTGAAGAGGCTCTCACCCAGCCCCGCCCACCTCTGTTTAGATTCTGTATTGAGCTTGTGTATTGAGGTTGTGTATTGAGGTTGTGTTGAGGTTGTAGGATTGAAGCGGGGCTGTAACCGACACCCCGTGGGGAACCCCTTTTCAGGGCCGTGAAACCCCAGAGGAAGAGATATGAGAAGGAGATATGTTGGCAGGCCTTTTATACTAAACCCCCCCCAAGAATCTGTTTAGTTTCTCTTTTTATTGTTTTGGTTGGCGTATCGCTTGTCGCCGCCCGGTCACTCCTGGCTTTCATTCATTCAGCCAACAAAAAGGGTCCTGCGAACCAGTCTGGTCGTGGTAACGCGACACTGCAGCCCATCATATCTGGTCTCGTTACTTGAAATACAGCTGTCTGTTTCACACCGACTGGAAACCTACCTACCAAGTCGTTGTATGTGACAAAAGGCAGTCAAATCATTTAGAGTGTGTGTGTGTGTGTGTGTGTGTGTGTGTGTGTGTGTGTCTAGAAGTGTCTTTCAACGTGTCTGTGTGTGTGTGTGTGTGTGTGTGTGTGTGTGTGTGTGTGTTGTCTCTGTGCAAGCGAGGGAAAGAAAGAGAAGTGAGTGGTTTTATGTTTCTCACTCCAGAGTCCCGTTGGTGGCGTTGTGCCATGGCCCCGGGGCCGTACTCTTTGCTTCCTTTGTTTCAGCGGTCCAGGTAGACACCTGTCCGTCACCCTGGCGTAACCGCGTTACAACACTCGTCAGATCAACTCCCTACAGCCAGCAACCCCATCCCCAGGCCTCCAGCTGTTGTAGTCGCAGTGTGTTTAATCTCATGCGTAACTCAGGGGGCTAAATGCATCATTGTCGCTGTGTAAGCATTCAGCAGAGAGAAGCCTTTGCGTCGGTACACGTCGGGGTTGGTGGTTTGCTGATGAGAATATGGAACAGAGGTGAAACCTGACTGCTTAATTCATTCATGATGGAGCTAATGCATTGAAGAGCTGAGGGAGAGAGAGGGAGAGAGGGAGAGAGAGGGAGAGGGAGAGAGGGAGAGAGGGAGAGAGAGAGACGCAACAGTCATAAATCCTGTAGTGTCAGCGAGGACCGGGGCCAGAATGTACCGCTCATGCAGGCCAAAAAATGTTTGCGTATACAATACACAAAATGCAGCGCAATACGCAAACTCTGTTGCCGTGCACTTTTGGGCATTTTTAAAGTGATCCATGTCGGGCTTATTTTAAAAAAAAATGTCGTCCCACCCTGAGACTCCAGTCAGTCGTTTGTATCAGGGACAGCCACTGCACTCACCAGGCCACGGCATCCAACAACACAGGCTGACCCAGACACTGCTGAGGTGCACAGCCTTTATCTGAGAGGCAGGCACCTCCCCCACCCCCTTTCTCTTGGGGGGGGGGGGGGGGGGGCAGCGTGACCAGCTAATAGGGTAATTGGTTTTGGGCGCATACATCATGTTGGGCAAATTGGGTTACACCCCCATGTCCAACCCGTCCCACGGCTCCACCCTCTCGCACGTTCTCCATCTCCGTCTCGCTTTCTTTCTTTCTTTCTTTTTATCTTTCTATGTATTTATCTATGTTTCTCTTTCTTTCTTCCTTTCTCTCTCTCTTTCTCTTTTTTTTTTTCTTTTCAATGGAAATTCGTGCGTCAGATTATGTCAGCGCGGCGGCCGGCTGCACACGAGAAGGGAAGCACCGCTTCCAGATAGTTAGCGGGTTTGTCCCGGGCTGGGGGAACTGGAAACAGTGTGGAGTGTTGCCCGCCCCCGGTGATCAAAGGGTGTAATGAGGTTACCCTTGGGCTACGCCCCACCTGCTGTGTGCTAAGTCTGCCGAAGTCGTGGAGTGTTTTATACGTAAACAGTTGGAATTTGTTAATCAGTCTTCTCTGTGAACTAACGCATTCATTTTGGGAAACCTTTTAAGCACGACTATAACACTACTAAACTATTGATGGAAAGCGCAGCAGGGTTGTATGAGTTGAAAGCCCGAAGCACACATAACATGAATTTGGCTTCGTATTTGTAGTGTGACCCCAACAAAAACAAATGGAAGTCTATTTGGTCTCGTCTATTTTGGACTCGAGAGTTTCGGTTTTTAGTTCCCATTTGTTTACCTGTTTTCTATTTTTTTATGATTTGATTTAATTCTCTAAACAAACGGCCTCCCTCTGTGTGTTTTGTGTGTTTCAGGAGCACCTCTCCCTGAAAAAGTACATCGTGGACATCGTGACGGACTGCTCGGTGGCGTCCGAGGGCCAGGTGAAGGGCAGCGAGGAGAGGCAGAAAGCCAGGAAGAGGGCCAAGAAGCTCCGCACCAGGATGAACGCTCGGTGAGCTCTCGCTCCTTCCTTCTCTCTGTCTCTGTCTCTATCTCTCTCTCTCTCTGTCTCTCTGTCTCTCTGTCTCTCGCTCTCTCGCTCTCTCGCTCTCTCTCTCTTTGTCTCTATCTACTCTCTCTCACTCTCTTGGCACCGCAGGGGCCAAGCCTCATCGTGGGGTTATTTTTTAATGTTATTTTTTTTATAAGGGACGAGGAGATGGTGGTGGATGTCACTTGCATCCCGGCTGTCCTCCGGCACCCACAAGCTTAATTTATCACCACTTTCTGCGATTGAGACAAACTGCGAGTCGATCGAAGGACCGCCGCCCCCTGCGCTCTCTCACCTGTTAAGAGCTTTCCTTTAAATTGCTAGCGGTGTGCTGCCAAAACCAACCGTTCCCTTTTTAGTGTGCGTCCATGTTTTGTTTTAAAACATGTGTAAACCAGGCCCATGTTTCTCGCTCTTTTATTGCATTTGCATTTGTTTTAATGCCGTTTTAAATAAGGAAATCTATAATAATCCACATATAGGTAGTGCTTCGAGTTGAGTCAGCTTTAGTAGGCTGGTACACATCAGGAGCCGATGGGAGATTTTCTACTCTAGCTCTTGTGATTGATTCAGGTGATGTAGCAAATGTACAATACAAATTACTTTTGTTGTACAGTCCTTCTAGCATCTAGTATCACAAATTCCTTTAGGAAAAAACCAAATTTCCAGGGAATTGCAATAAGCGTCTGTACCGCAGATGGGTGTGTAGGTTCAGCATCAGGGACATGAGCTGTGGGGCCTGGCGATGCCCAGCGGTGCATCTGCCTGCAGTACACATCACTCCTCCCACGGGCGTCTTGCGGGTGCCGAGAGTTCCACTCAAGAGGGTCTCACGCAGGTCCTAAATAACACAGGAGCTCTCCGGTTAGCATTCATACAGCCTTTGAGCTGCTCCACCGTTTGGCTGGAAATTAGCCGTTTCATTGGACCAGTGTGTACGGCGTGCATGTAAATCGCCAGAGCGCTTTACACCCCGGATTAAAGTGCGGCGTGTTGTGGTACAGAGGCGATGTGTGTGTATGTACATACAGCTGCACCCTCGCAGTGTGTGTGTTTGTGTGTGTGTGTGTCTGTGTCTGTGTGTGTTGTTGGTTGTTTTTGTGGTACAGCTTAGCTACGCCACTATTAAGTCAGTTTGCAAAGATAAACATGGCGTTCGCAATTGCGTTAAAAACTAGCATGTCGGCAAGCTTCGGGCTTCTTCGCAAACTGGGATAAGTCTTCAATTATCCCCTTAGATGAGCTTGTTTGCTGGCCCGTAGCTGGGTGCATGTGGTTGGCTGCAGGGGGTGGGGCGGGGTGGGCGGGGTGGGACAGAGTTGCCTGTGTGTGCGGGGACCTCGGAGAGAGGTGAGCGCACAAAGGAGCCGCTGTGCGCGCAGAGCACAGCTTTAACTCATTGCCGCAGATCGAGGGCAAAGTGAGGGAGCTGGCGAGAGACTTTGCCGCTCAACGGGCACACATACGCACGTATAGTACACATACACGCGTGTATGTAGCACTCAAAGATGAAGACGAACAAAGCACCGATCGAGCCTTGAAGTGTTCGGGTGCGCACACACACACGCACACACACGCGTATGTATGCACAGTACACACGCCATTTGAAAGGTTAATCATAGTTTATCGCAAACTTTTTACTCCCTCTTTTCCTCACTGTTTTGCAGGCCACTGGCTATTAAAAAGATATATTATAATTGTTTTAGCGTCAATTAGCAGTCTTGATTTTTTTGGATTTTTTTTATGGACTCCAATTGCCTTCTTCCACAGTTCACCTGCCGCTCGCATGTTTGCCGCTTCTGTCCCTCCTGACCAGAAGCTGGTCAGAAAGGCCGCGCGACAGTACCAACCGTACTGTTACATTGTAGCCTATTTTAGCCGGACCCCGCAGCCCGCAATGATGCATGGCACTGCAATCGGTCTCTGTTTAACCTGGCCGGGCCTAAACCTGTCAGAGTGGAATATTGTAATGTAAAGAATGACAAAACAGGTCAGGTGCAGTTCAGGCCCTTGTGAGAGTGAGCCTCCCATTACCCATTCGGCCTGCTGGGCGAACACGTGGGAAATGATGTGATCAGACCATGGAAAGCCCTTCCTCTCCGGCCCCCGTCTCCGTCCCCCCGTCTCCGCCCCCGTCTCCCCGTCTCCGTCCCGTCCCGTCTCCCGTCTCCGTCCCCCGTCTCCGTCCCCCGTCCCCCGTCTCCGTCCCCCGTCTCCGTCTCCGTCCCCCCGTCTCCGTCCCCCGTCTCCGTCCCCCGTCCTGTCTAGTCCAGTACAACTGCTTTGGTTGACGTGGCACCGAAGCGACGGTGTGGAATCCTTTTTAACCTTGCGATCTACGTCGAGATGCAAGGCTCACACCCTTCTGCTCACGTCAGTATTAGAATCAGAATGCCTCTATTGTCATCACGCAAGTAAACAAAATTGTCTTCCAATCCTCAAGACACTCGTACTCTCTCTCTCTTACAAGCAATACAAAATATAAATGATGTAAAAAGAAAAAGAAACATTCAAATGAACAGTAGTGCGTAATGGAGAGAATAGTCTGTTTATTATTTTTCTTTTTATATATACCTGATGGTGGCGATTGTCTTGCATGTTGTCCGTGGGATGAAAGTAAAGGACAGATCTCCCCCCCAAAGGCAAACAAAAGCATCGCGGATCAGAACAACCTGGTTTGAAGGACAGGTCCCGGTGCACTTGTCCTCTTCCAGGAAGTGATTTTGATCAAGCGTTGGACGGACTGATGACCGTAAACCCCTGCATCTTGGCACCGATCAATACTTCTTATCTCTCTGGGAAATAAGTCTGATAGCCGGTTAAACGTTACACACACACACACACACACACACACACGTGTGTGTACATCGTGTCAGAACTACTACTGATGAGGATAAGGATGAGATGGGAATCAGACATTTCCCAGAAGAGAGTGTGTGTGTGTGTGTGTGTGTGTGTGTGTGTGTGTGTGTGTGTGTGTGTGTGTGTGTGTGTGTGTGTGTGTGTGTGTGTGTGTGTGTGTGTGTGTGTGTGTGTGTGTGTGTGTGTGTGTGTGTGTGTGTGTGTGTGTGTGTCACTGAACACAGTCTGAGTCTTAAGTTGTACTGCAAGAGAACTCCATTAATTGTTTATTTGACAATGAGAAGAATCATGAATTTTGAGCCTTTCTGGGAAATGTTAAGACTTAAGGGAAGGGGATTTACAAGTGGAATTGAAGTCTGGGGGGGGGGATGTGAGACATCAGGTCCCTCCAGAGCTGATGTGTGGTTATTTTAAGCCGGGTTTCTTGGCGAATGGCTGACTGGCTAAATAAACACTTAACTTCTTAACTTGACCCTCTGTCTCTGTCTCTCACTTTCTCATCTTTTCATCTCTTTATTTACTCCCGACTGGCATTCGACAAACGTTCCCCCACTCTTTCTTCCGCAGAGCAAAGGAATATGAATCATCCATGGAGGCAAAGGCCCAGGTCCCAGACTCCCCATACAAAGCAAAGTAAGGTTATTTTGACTATCGCTCCGCCGTTACTCCATACCTCACTCTGCTTCATTCAGATAATATTGACACAGGGGTTGTCAGAACCGGGTCGGTGTAGGGTTTGTCACCGGGTGTTGAATGACTAGTCTGACGTTAGGATCTCTCTCTCTCTCTCTCTCTCTCTGTCTCTCTGTCTGTCTGTCTGTCTGTCTTGCACTCAGGCTGCAGCGGCTGGTGAAGGACCTGTTGAAGCAGCTGCAAGGCCAGGAGACGGGCCAGTGGGCCACCAACAGGGTGTCAGGGCTGGACCGAACCTTGGGAGAGATCTCCCGCATTCTGGAGAAACAGGTGAAAGCAACCGTCCAGAATCTAGATCACTGGACTAGGGCTAGTTTGTTGGGTGTCTTATCTTTATTTTTTTCTATTTTGCTGTAACACAGTGGTTCTCAAACTAGTTTGACTAATGAACCCCTTCCTTGACTAATACCCCTTTAAAGTCAAAGTGATTTATTTTTGGATAAATACAAAAAGAAATACTACTGGTATTTACATTTACTTTTATTAAGTTATTATTTCATTGCATTAAGGTGGTATTCGGACGCAGTGCATTTTACGAAGGTGGAATTATTTAACAATTGTTCAAAATCAATATTAAAACCATGAAGGACACATTTTTAAGAACTGTTCCAAGTTATCCCTGCAATGGTTTGAGAAACTCTGCTATAACATGTAAGGTTATTTTATTTAGTTCTACTTTAGCGTGGTGGTGGGTGAATGGGTTTGACCTTGCAGCGCTGGTCTGTTTTCAGTAGCTGCCGCTGTTACTGCTCAGTTCCTCCTCCTCCTCCTCCTCCTCCTCCTCCTCCTCCTTGTTGTAGGGAAGCGTGGCCAGTCCCCTCCAAACACTTAACGGGAGCAGCAACAGCATCACCGTGATGCCAAACTGGGGCTGAGGCTCGACTGCATCCATAGCGCTTTTGAAAAAGGAGAAAAAAAAAAAAAAAAAAGCCCAAAACACAGACAAACATGCCAGCGCGCCCCCCCTGGCATGACTCTGAACCGGGGGAGCTTTTGGCTGCAAAAGCGTCCGTCTCACCCACCCGATGTGGAGTATCGCTTACTCCAGAGCTCCTCGCCCTCGGTTATTGGCTAAATGCGGACCAGATTAGCAGTGTTTTCATTGGGCACATGGTACTCATCGGGGAGCTTCCTATCACGAGAGCGTGCGTTGTCTCGTGTCTGGCGGAGTCGTACGGCTCAGATGTCGTTGGTTTAGATGAAATGTCATTAATGCAGAAGACTTTGTGGCGGAGAGTCAAGGCAATTGAATATTAGATTAGGCCTTCTTTTTTTTTTTTTTCGTTTTTCGTCCGTGTTTACAAATGTCGTTTTTGTAATTGTGCACAGCGGTTGATTTGAAACATTTGTATTTAGACTCCAAATTAAATCCTCAAACTGTTTTTTGCTCGGAATCAGACTTTTTTTTTTTTCTTCTTTTCTTTTGATTATTTAAAAATAATTTCTTGGTTTTTTTTGCAGCCCTGATGTTTACAAATAACAAGCACAGGCGCCCTCCTGCCCTCCTGTGGCCCCAGGAGACTTGTGTCACGTTGGTTGGAGGCTGTAGTCATCAGAGCTTGCGCTGTAATGTGTTGCCCACTGACATTCGGAGGTGAGGGGGTGGGGGGGGGGGCCTCGCTGCTGCTGCTGCTGCTTCTGGGGCTGGGTGCTGTCTGTGCCATTACTGGATTTCCCCAGAGAGGCCTGAGACGCGGTGGCAGTGGGGAGGGGAGGAGCCATGCAACACTTTAGCATCCAGAGAGAGAGAGAGAGAGAGAGCGAGAGTAGGAGGGAAACAGAGAAAGGGATGGACTGACGGGGGTGGTGGTGGAGGGGGGGGGGGGAAGGAACAGTTCTATACCAGGGGCTCACAAGCTGTCACCGACACGCAAACGCTCCTCCCCTTAGATTCTAGACAACCCCGGTGGGAGGTCAGAGGTGACGGGGCCCGGAGCTCTGGTCTACACAACCTCGGCAAAGGCTTGCACTGCGCTTGTTTTTGTGTGGTTGCTTTTTAGGGGTCTGTGGACTATATAGTTCTTATATGCTGAACAGTTTATAGCGGTGTTCGGTCCACATTAGCGGTGAGCTATAGTTGCAGACTTTTGTACGATGCCTTTTGCCAACCTGGTGTGCTGTGATTGGTCAGAGAGCCGGGGGGGGGGAGAACACCTTCTTCTTCTCTTGTAGTCCTTCCGACAAAAGTCAAATAAATAGTGTCTCCGCTGGCATGGCCAAGCGGGGGGGGGGGGGGTGTGTGTGTGGTGTGTGTGTGTGTGTGTGTGTGTGTGTGTGTGTGTGTGTGTGTGTGTGTTCAGGGTCTTTGGATTGTGTGTTCAGGGTTGGGATTATTTGACCTAACGGGCTTCTCTAGTGTCACTGACTCACCTAGGAGGTTAGTTTGTTTTCTTTTCGACTCCACCATATCTGATTCAGTCTCCGTTTTCTGCACTAATTCCTCAGACAGGCCCCCCCTCCCCGCCCGCCCGCCCGGCCACCCCCCCACCTCAAGCTGCAGCCCAGAGCATTATAATGTTCTGCTCCCTCCCTCCCTAGGCTCTCCCTGGGCCCTAGTAGGCTCTCTGACCCCGCGGCGCTGCTCCCTCTGTGCCCACTAACGGTTTATTTTGTACAAAAGCACTTGTCTATCAGATGAAGGAAAAAAAAAAAACAACACAAAAAACGGTAGGTTGTTTTATTCATTCGTCCTCTATGCAGATGCAGGGGATAAAGTTAGTCTGTTCGTTTTGTTTTTTTTGAGAAATAGTCTTAACGCGTCGTCGTCCCCCCCCTCCCCATGGGAAAGAAACCTAATGCCTCCAGACGGTATTTATGTTTTCATTTGTCATCTGTGAGAGTCCTGCCCGGGTGACCAACCGGTGAGCCTACAGTAAGCAGTCGTCAAAGTCGTAGGGGTGAAACGGTTCTCCAGTGTTTCTGACGTGGTGGGTGGGTGGGGGGGGAGCAGTAGACGGACAGATACTGCCCAGGTCCGCTCAGGCAGAACCTTGTCGGCGGCCTACACAGAGGTGACCGCAGGGGGAGTGTGTCAGCGGTGTTTAGGAACGCTCCATCTTAACCTGGGGGGTGGGTGGGGGACGGGACGGACGGATGGAGAATCGGCCTGGTTTTCCACTGCAGCTGGGTTGAATTGCAAGTGTTGTAGCGTTGCCGTCGCTCCCCACGCCCCCCCCCCCCCCCCCCTCCATTACATTTGTTTTTAGAAACCACGTTAGAAAATCACCTCGGCCGACATGACGGACGCGGTGCCCCCAATTCCCGTCAATAATCGTCTTTGTGGTCGAGTGTTTGATTGACTGCCACGGAGGAGGGGGGAGGGGGGAGAAGGGAAGGGGGGGCAGCGCTAATGGTTTTCTCTTGTTTTTTAAGTTTGCCCATGCTATGGCCTTTACCTCTGCCCCGAAGAGGTTATATTTTTCCACGTGATTTGTGTCTCTATTCGCAAACACGTCTTACCATTTACCATTTTCTACGTAGCATAGGCATTTATGATGATTCATTACATTACAGTCATTTAGCAGATGCTTTTATCCAAAGCGACTTACAATAGTGTGGTATAGGTATATTACAACAAAGGTATAGGTAAGAAAACAACTCGTCACCAGAAGTCAAAAGTGCATTTTATTCCTAACAAGTCTCCAAGAACTGAGCCAGTGCTCAGGTTAAAGTACAATAAGTTGGCAAACAATAGAACAATATACCCGACAATCTACTTAGACAATCTACTTAGAAAGACACTAGTACGCTAGTAAAAAGTGATAAGAGGATGCGCTAGGAGCAAGGATCCGGGTAGTGTTTCCTGAAGAGGTGAGTTTTCAGCCTGCGGCGGAAGATGGACAGTGACTCTGCAGTCCTGACATCCCTGGGAATTTCATTCCACCAAATTAGGGCCAGAACAGAGAAGAGCCATGACCGTGTGGATTGGCCCTTCATGTCATCTCTTTTAAGTACACATCCTTAATAAGCAGACAAAGGGGTGGGCGTCTTGCTCAAGGATGCCTCTGGGGTAAGCTGTGGATATTCTGAACTTTTCAGCTGTAAACCAAGCACCCAGTCTCTCACCACATGGCTATCCTGTCCCTATATATTCAATTAGCGTCGTTGCGTGTTGTTGGTGTTGGCCAGATGCGAACTGCACACAAGGTTAGCTTTCGAAAAAAGGCAGGCTGAGAAACCCAAAGCGCTGGCTGTCATTCTGCTCTTCTGGTTTTTTCAGCACGAGAAGAGGCGTGTATCAGATTGTGCTTGACGCGTGTTTGTTTTAATTGTCTGGATCTTTGGTGCAGATTGTAGTGTTTCCTGTGAATACACTACTCTGAATGATTGGCTACTCTTATCTTTTTTTTTTAATGTATTTTAATATGTACGTATATATTTAGCGGTACATATCGGGCTGTAAATCAGACCAATAAGACTACCATACCATGCTAACCATACTACGCTGTCTGTGGATTTTCTGTGGCGAGCTTGTTATTTTTGTTATGTTTCTACACTGCTTTCCTTGGCCGGAGTGTACACTACACTAAATAATATTCCATTATGTCTTGTAAACACACACGTCTGCAACTCTGCCTTGAAATGTTTGCTTTCGACACGCTCATTGTGGTTTCCAGTAAGCCCGGCCCACAGACGTGTGTTTACCCCTGGATGTTTTCACTCTTAAGCTTGTTTAATAGTCATGTATTCCTTATTTCACTCTTTATGGCAACGCACCAATGAAAGGGGCCGACATGTTGGTGGAGATACAACACAAGATTTACCCCTAATAATATAACCTCAGCCGGTAAGCCACCGGTCCCGTCCTGCGTTCGGATTGGCTAATCTGAGTCACTAGTGGGCGGAGACAAGGAGCCGTCTGCTGGCCTCTGCCATTGGCCCTGCTGCCTGCCTGGCCCTCTCGTTAGCCGGCTGAAATGATGGTCGCCAGGTATAATACATTGGGTGAGGATCCCTCTTGTGGTATTGATCCAGAGCCAGCTATGGCTCTTGACTTTCCTGCACAGCCTTGCTCAGTCATCTCATTGTGCTGTTTTGGCTTCTTGATGCGTGCGTGCCTGCCTGCCTGCCTGGGTGTGACCAAACACTTACAGCTCAAACATTGCACTTAGGAATATTGGGTGGAGGAGTCCTCTCTCTCTCTCTCTCTCTCTCTCTCTCTCTCTCTCTCTCTCTCTCTCTCTCTCTCTCTCTCTCTCTCTCTCTCTCTCTCTCTCTCTCTCTCTCTCTCCTCTCTCTCTCTCTCTCTCTCTCTCTCTCTCTCTCTCTCTCTCTCTCTCTCTCTCTCTCTCTCTCTCTCTCTCTCTCTCTCTCCTCTCTCTCTCTCTCTCTCTCTCTCTCTCTCTCTCTCTCTCTCTCTCTCTCTCTCTCTCTCTCTCTCTCTCCACACACTAATGTAATGAGTGTATTTCCCCCTCTGTTATAGCGACAGAGACTCTGTTTGGATTCCTTGTCTATACAGAGCGTGTGTTGTATTACTGTATAAACCCCTATCTGTCAAACGAGTTGCATACAAAAGGCGTTGCTCTTACCCTCTGATAAAGTTTGCGGTTTTTCTACACCAATGAACCAAGGACATATTTGTCCTTGTGATAAGGCAAAGCAAACGTAGGATTAAGATGGCTTTAGATTGGTCGTTTTGGTAAGATGCCTTCATATTTGCTTTTGGTTGTGTAAAAAAAATAAAAAAGACCTAATCATCCCACTGAAACAATTGGCTCTGTGTCTCTGAGCCGTTACACCTTAAAAAACAATACTTCCAGATGCTTGTTTTGTTTTTAAGCTTGAATCCTTTTCCTCGCTGTCGTTCCGTCATCACAACGGAGAAATCTGTCTGCAGGACGCGTAACCGGCTAGCCAAGCAGACCAAGCATGCCAGTGTTTTTACAGGAGACCGCCATGACTGAGCAGGCCCCAGTCGCCCCCCCCCCTCCCTGTTTTAATACCATTTGATAAGCTACCATGAAAGAGTGGGGGCCTTTTCCTCATTTACCTTGGAAGCTTTTAGTTAGCTGTTGATGGGCAGGTTATGGGAGAGGTTAAGACCACCTCGGTGACTGGGGGCCCACGTTAATTAGACACCCCCCCCCCCCCACCCCTCACTGAAAGTCACGACTGAGTCCTTTACCAACAGTACTTGGTCTAATGAGACCGTCTGCCGGGTCGCCCTGATCCTCATTGTTCTTCGTGCTATGTACTTTTGGAGGGGTGTGTGTGTGTGTGTGTGTGTGTGTGTGTGTGTGTGTGTGTGTGTGTGTGTGTGTGTGTGTGTGTGTGTGTGTGTGTGTGTGTGTGTGTGTGTGTGTGTGTGTGTGTGTGTGTGTGTGTGTGTGTGTGTGTGTGTGTGTGTGTGTGTGTGTGTGTGTGTGTGTGTGTGTGTTTCTCTAAGACAGCCTCTGCATGTCAGCGCTGGGCACGAACGACAGATGAAAGGCTTATCTGTAATTTGGCGGTGAGCGGCACTCGTCCAGACGTGCTCAGTCTTGCTGGCTGCTGGTTTGCCAGGGTCCCTCCTCTCCGTTTAGTATAGTGAATAGGGTCTGTGCTGCCTCTCTGCAGCTTCGTGCATGCGGAGGAAGACGAGCTCCATCATCAGCAGCAGCAGCTCCACCTTCCTCCGTTGTGGCGTTGTAGCCCCCCCCCCCCATACACCCTCGGTGGCCCAGACACAAACATGTGCCGAAACCCAGCGGCTTCTCCAAGTAGCTTAGCTTTAGCTTCATAGTTCATCATTCACAGAATGCCTCTCGCATTCACATCATGCAGGTCAGGATAGCGGAAGCAACAACACTCGTATTGTTTTTCCAATTTGAAGTGGATTGTCTATCCTTTTTACTACTGGACTGGTCATGTTTTATGTTACAATAAACATTTGGGTTCAATTGTCTCTTAACCCTAAGAAGTTGATGTTTTGTTTTTTTGGTATTCAATTTCATTCCGAACAGCATTAAAAAAAACCTTAAGCTGTAGGAACCCTGTAAGAAAATCAATATTCAAGAAGTTGAATTGACATGTGCAACAAGTACAATGGAATACTTACTCCCCATTCCCTCCCGCAGTATGACTAGACTATAAATGCAATATTGTAAATCTTTCTTTAACATGTAAATCGTTGCTGCATCACGTTGGATATTCACGGTTTCTGTCGCGTTGGATATGTCCACCTACATTATGACGAGGCTGGTTTTTGTCACACCTCTCTGTTCATTCTTCTGGCCTCTCAGCGGTAGACCACCCTGGTCGCGTGCGTGTGCGTGCGTGTGTGTGTCCGAAGAATACTTTTTCTGAGCTTTAACAGGAATACTTTGAGGCTGGAGGGGGGGGGGAACTTGTTTTGTTCCCATTTCAATCTCCCCCGTTTTAAAGAGAAAGCGAAGCAAAGGGGATCCAAGGTGAAAGCCACTTAATCCCTCTGTCCAGCCACATAGGTTTGTTTTCATTCCCTAACTCTGGATACCACTCTCTCTTTCACTTACGCTCGGTCTCGTCTCTCTCTCTCTCGCTCTCTCTCTCTTACTCACCGTCTGTCTGGCTTGTCTGTCCCTGCAGAACAATGCAGATCAAGTGGCCTTCCAAGTGGGAGGAGGCCTCCTGGCTCTGGAGCAGATCCTGCAGGTCATCACGGCTGCCTCCTCGCCCTCCGCCGTCCCACGCATCCCCCTCAAGTGAGTCCTCCGCCGTCCCACGCATCCCCCTCAAGTGAGTCCTCCGCCGTCCCACGCATCCCCCTCAAGTGAGTCCGCAGCCGTCCCACGCATCCCCCTCAAGTGAGTCCTCAGCCGTCCCACGCATCCCCTCAAGTGAGTCCGCAGCCGCCCCACGCATCCCCCTCAAGTGAGTCCGCAGCCGCCCCACGCATCCCCCTCAAGTGAGTCCTCCGCCGTCCCACGCATCCCCCTCAAGTGAGTCCGCAGCCGTCCCACGCATCCCCCTCAAGTGAGTCCGCAGCCGTCCCACGCATCCCCCTCAAGTGAGTCCGCAGCCGTCCCACGCATCCCCCTCAAGTGAGTCCGCAGCCGCCCCACGCATCCCCCTCAAGTGAGTCCTCCGCCGTCCCACGCATCCCCCTCAAGTGAGTCCGCAGCCGTCCCACGCATCCCCCTCAAGTGAGTCCGCAGCCGTCCCACGCATCCCCCTCAAGTGAGTCCTCAGCCGTCCCACGCATCCCCCTCAAGTGAGTCCGCAGCCGCCCCACGCATCCCCCTCAAGTGAGTCCGCAGCCGCCCCACGCATCCCCCTCAAGTGAGTCCTCCGCCGTCCCACGCATCCCCCTCAAGTGAGTCCGCAGCCGTCCCACGCATCCCCCTCAAGTGAGTCCTCCGCCGTCCCACGCATCCCCCTCAAGTGAGTCCGCAGCCGCCCCACGCATCCCCCTCAAGTGAGTCCGCAGCCGTCCCACGCATCCCCCTCAAGTGAGTCCGCAGCCGTCCCACGCATCCCCCTCAAGTGAGTCCGCAGCCGTCCCACGCATCCCCCTCAAGTGAGTCCTCCGCCGTCCCACGCATCCCCCTCAAGTGAGTCCGCAGCCGTCCCACGCATCCCCCTCAAGTGAGTCCTCCGCCGTCCCACGCATCCCCCTCAAGTGAGTCCGCAGCCGTCCCACGCATCCCCCTCAAGTGAGTCCGCAGCCGTCCCACGCATCCCCCTCAAGTGAGTCCGCAGCCGTCCCACGCATCCCCCTCAAGTGAGTCCTCCGCCGTCCCACGCATCCCCCTCAAGTGAGTCCGCAGCCGTCCCACGCATCCCCCTCAAGTGAGTCCTCCGCCGTCCCACGCATCCCCCTCAAGTGAGTCCGCAGCCGCCCCACGCATCCCCCTCAAGTGAGTCCGCAGCCGTCCCACGCATCCCCCTCAAGTGAGTCCGCAGCCGTCCCACGCATCCCCCTCAAGTGAGTCCGCAGCCGTCCCACGCATCCCCCTCAAGTGAGTCCGCAGCCGTCCCACGCATCCCCCTCAAGTGAGTCCGCAGCCGTCCCACGCATCCCCCTCAAGTGAGTCCGCAGCCGCCCCACGCATCCCCCTCAAGTGAGTCCGCAGCCGCCCCACGCATCCCCCTCAAGTGAGTCCGCAGCCGCCTGAAGTTGTGGCCGACGCGTCGGCTACACATTCACGTGCTCTGCTGTCGGTGCTGGATTAGGTTTGATTAGATTACATTCAAATGTATTGTCATTGCGCAGCACAAGTACAGCACAGCGAAAATAATTGATCTATTATCATCTAACCAGAGTGCAAATGTTGCAGTAATATAGATTGCTACAGTTGCTAAAGGACAGTCTACTAGGTATAAAAAACGGTTATAAAATGACTTGTAGAGTAATAATAATAGGTATATATACAGGTAAGTAAGTATAAGTATTTAACAGGTAGTGATCAGGGGTATGCAATTAAGAAAAGCAGGATAAATATATATAAATGTTTATACAGCAGGTAGTGAGCAGGGCGATGCAGTTATATCAAGAGATAGAACAAACACACACTCACACACACACACACACACACACCCTTTAGTAACGCCTATCGGTTGAAGAGGATATTGGTTAGATTTAAGAGCCGTTAATTGGGTGTAGTTTGTCATCCGTCAGGTATCGGTGAGGGAAATGCACGGCAGGAATATCTGCTTTGAGTCGACTGTGGCAATTAGGATTTTAGACTCGTCCCGGCCCATCTCTGACTAAATTAGGGCATCTTTTCCCTGATTGTTTTCAGGGGGAAACCTTCTTGCTCTCCTCATGTGCAATGGAATACAATGGAATACAATGGAATACAATGGAATACAATGGAATACTTACTCCCCATTCCCTCCCGCAGTATGACTAGACTATAAATGCAATATTGTAATGATTGATGTGGTATCACATCACATCTCAATCACAGGTGCGCAAAATGCAACACTTGCTCACATAAATGTAGGGAGGCAGGGGAATTTATTTCGGTTGTTTAGTTTCAAAATCTCTCGAATTGTACCCACAACAGCTTTAATAGGAAGTGGGACAAATTGGCCACTATGACCTTTCAGTTCTGATTCTTACTCTATGAGGTTTATTAACCACCCGGCAGGAGCAACAGCCCAATTGTATTGACATCTCAATCGTTCTGCAATTGTACAGTTTTTCTTTTTCCTGAACTGCTGAGCTAGGAGTACTGTCCGGCCTTCGAGGTCTGCCAGCCATTCCAGTTCTGAGAGTGTAGATTTGACATGAATCAGCATTGGTAATATTAGAGCATTGGTATGTAAGTGTATTTCGAGCTATGCAATTGGACTCCTGTATACATTTGTATATCAAATTCCAGCTTCCAGGACCTCTGCGTAACGAGCATAAAACATTCCAATAATCTCAACCATATACTGTATATATATCAGTGAGTTGGTTAACGACAAAATCCAAATCACTCCCTTCTGAACTTGCTAAATACTACTAGACAAAATAACTAGTAAGCTCAAGCAGTTGTGGGATGAATGTACATTTTGATGCCATGGTCCTGTGCTCTTAACTCTTTGTGTCATGTCACTGGATCCAACGAGCAGCAGTGTGGTTGGCTAATAGAAATGTAATAAGAGTTGGCAACCTGAGTGTTGAAATGACAAAATCAACCCATTGGTGCTGGTAATTCTGGATGCTGTTTGCAAAGCGGGTGAGCAAAAGGCCTCTGGAGGGCTGGCTTGGCTTGGGGGTGTCTCTGGCCTTTCACATGCGTGTGTGTGTGTGTGTAACCTCATGCACTCGCAGCTGCTAGCTTCTGTCACAGTGTCCTTTCCTCATTGACGGCAGTGTTTTTATTTACCATTTTGTGTTATTGTTATTTGTTTTTCTATATTTATTTTTTCAGCTACAATTGGATAGAGTGAGCAAGCTAATATAAAGGAGCCCCCCCCCCCCCCTCCACTTTATCTCTGTATCCTGCGTTTTTTAAAGTGTATTAATAAATAACAACGCAAGCCCTTTTTAGATATTGAAAGCGGTTCCATTCCGGTGATCAATTTGGGTTCGTTCTTTTCTCGGGGAAACACAAAAAGCGCCTCTGCTCTGTCCCATTTGTCATTTAAATGGCGGAATCTTTGTGAGTTGTGAGTCTGGTGTTCCTGTACGGCCTGCCAGTAGATAACCTCAGAGGGGCCTCCTTGCCCACTACCAGGACTCTCTAATGGACTGGAATGGCCTCGCCTTTCCCATTCATTAGCATTTACTGGTCTCTCAACCTCCGCTAATGGAGCAAATGCTTGTTATATTTATAAGGCTTTTACAGGACATCACATGTATATTGATCTCTCTCTCTCTCTCTCTCTCTCGCTCTCTCGCTCTCTCGCTCTCTCGCTCTCGTGTATGTCTGTAATCCAAGGATATTTCATACTGACTTCTAAGATTAGGTTATTGGGAAGATCTTTCTCTGGACCGAGGGTTCTTTTGGAGTTTGTTTGCACATGGGGAGTGTGGTGGTGTGCTGTGCTAACACACACACACAAATACCTCCCTGGCTTTTAGGAAATCAACTTGCTGGCATACTCAAGTACAGGAAGAAGAGGTGATGATCTCTGAATCTCTCTGGGCTTTACTATCACACTGAGTAATGACAGAGGAGTGGTTTTGATGCACTCCACCCTCTGCCAAAACTAGGAGTGGTTTTGATGCACTCTACCCTCTGCCATACCAAGGAGTGGTTTTGATGCACTCCACCTTCTGTCATAACGAGGAATGACTTGGATACACTCTCAACCTCTGTCACAACGAGGAGTGATTTCAATGCACCTCTGTCGTAATGAAGAGTGATTTTGATGCACCTCTGTCCTAATGAGGAGGGATTTTGATGCACTCCACCCTTGCAGCAGGTCTCCATGAGCTTTATGCACGAGGGCAATTCCAGACACGGCCTGCTCTAGCACCCACAAAGCACTTGCCTTTCGTTGTGTTTCGTCTGCCACTGTTTCTGTGCGTGAGGGTTTAAAGGATCATCTAGCGTTAAATTCCACGTCTAAAGGTTGCGGGTGCGAACCCTGGTGCCTGTAGTCTAAGCTGTGTGTGTGTGTCTCTTCTGTGTGTGTCTCTCTGATGTGTGTGTGTTTGTGTGTGTGTCTCTGCTGATAAAAGTGCTGAATGAATGACTGGGACAAGGAGTAGTCGGTTTGCGATGTCCTCCGTCAAATTCACGCACATTTCCCAGAGAAATGTTGAACTTAACTCGATAAGTCACTCGCTACCCGTTTTTCTGTTTTCATTTTAATCTAATGACTTTTGTGATATGCAGTTACAATTGAGCGACACTCTCTGGGTTGGAGGAGGGGGGGCGGGGGGGGTCTGGTGGGGGGGGGGAACACCGCAGTGATGGAGTGAGAGATGCAACCATAGGACTCAGGCTGGCTGTCTACTTATCACCATCTGTCATTGGGATGGGCCGGGTGGCGTAATGGGCTGCTAGACGGACCCTCGCCCCACGGCATGCTGCATTATCTGTTTACAGTAATGTTGCTGTATTGATCAGCGCCTCATCCTCCTCCTCCCCCACCTCCTCCCTGATAAGCTGAGTGATTTACAAAAGGGGAAAAAGGCAGCTGTGGAGATGCCATATCTGTCCCCGGGGAGGCTGATTCCATCTTGTTACCATTACATTAATGAGCTAATTCCTCTGTGAGGCTCTGCTAATGTCCTGGTGTAACCCTGTGGCCACTGGAATGTCTAGACCCCCCCCCCCCCCTGGCTAATGTAGAGAGCTCTCTCGCTCGCTCTCTCGCTCTCTGCTACCACGGCACAACTCTCTCTCCTGAGTCACCGTGGAAGACCACACGTTGGCCTGGTGATTGACTGTAAATGATATTAATTTCATGAACAAAACAATATGAAAGTAACTGTCATTTTCTTCACTATAGATGATGAATATTGTGTTTATTACCAATGATTGTGCTATCACCAAATAAAAAATGCAACATCTTTAAGGGACAACCTGCATATTAATTGTGTGCATTTCATCCAGAGAAATGTAGACCGTAGCGGAAGTTGTCTTTGTCTTGATTGTCATCATATTTTAGTTCCTATTTGGGGGTAAAAAGAAAATAGATTTCTTTATGATTTATTTTAAAGTCATTTTGTAAGTTGTTTTTTTTGTGCCCAAGCGAGATGGAAATATTTTCAATATGAGGCACAATGCTACTGCTACACCTACAAAAACATTTGTAGTCTTGGACGCACTTCTGCTACTATCCGAGATCAACAGACAGCGGAATCAAATTAAAAGTCATTCAGACACCAGTGAATGAGGGAATTGTTTGACAGCAACAAGGAAATGGATTTACTCCTCACCTCATGGTTTTTTTGGGGTATTTTGTTTTGGCTTGGTATTCTTTTCCCTTTTTAGACGTCTGTTTTCCCTGATTTCAGAGAGGGGGAAGGAAGAAAATAGGGAAAAAAGTAAAATGGAGTGGAAATAAAACCCACAAAAACATGTGATTCAACCTGATCTGGAAGTTGCTTGGATGTCTACCGCGTTACCCCCAGTCAGGCTTGACTGGGCACATCACACACACACACACACACACACACACACACACACACACACACACACACACACACACACACACACACACACACCGGGAAACGTGAAACCCCAGGTTGAACAGTGAGAGATCCCCGGGCCGATAACATGGAGGCAGTGACAAAAAGCATAAAGACCCTTTTACATGCTTGTTGTCCTGTTGTCAGCCCGAGATCTGGGCGGGAGGTGGGCGCCATTCATAATTACCAACGGCCCTGGCTGTATTACGGACGGAGTCATGACACCCCCTTCCAACCCCCCCTCCCCTCTCCTCTCCTCCCCCTGATGGAAGTTGTTTTGGTACAACTGCCCTTTGTGCTTAGAGTCAACCTACCTGCGCACAGGGAACCTCGTTCGTTATGGCCGCTGAGGGACCCTTATGTAACCGGCCAGTGGCAGACCAGTGTTTTTGGGACACTCAATGCCGAGTCTCTTAAGACTCTATTCGAGAGTTGTGTCGGTCAGTCTTATCCTCTGGTTTACGTTGTATCACCTTTTTGGGGGCGCCTCGAGGGCTCTTTGCGAAGAAGATATCCGAGCGTGGTAAACTTCACGGTTTTAACTTTTAACTAGTTGTGGACGCTGTCTAGTTGTGTCCCCCTCCCCCAATTCCTGAAGCAGCCTTCTAGGTGGCCCAGAGGGCTGCATCAGGACTGGGGATCAGGTGTGCTCAATACCCCTTACCTCTGGTCTCCCTCGGTCTGAATAGCCTTATACCAGCAGAGTTATTTTACCCTTTAGGGGAGGGGGGGGGGAGCAGTTTAGTTTTTGTGCAGATTGCACCCTTCAGTATTGCCTTTACCACTGATTAATTGTTTTTGTATTTTTGTGTTGTTTTCCCTCAATGATCCAGATCACATTATTTCATTGAATAAGACAAAGATAGCCATCGTCAGTTGGTTGAATGTGTTAAAGGTTGGAAGTTGGAATGTGGTTTGAATCGTGTGTAATAACGACAGGTTATTGCGCTACTGCTTCTTATTTATTTTTTGGGCGAGGGTGCACTTAAGTGTAACAGGAACTCTATCAGGCCGTGGATAAAGGTATGTTCCCCTTCTCTTGCTCAGGTAGGCTGCTGGCACACATCCCTCCCTGCCCACACACCCCTCCCCACACGCCCCCTGCATAGTTGTCATGCAACATGATCCCGGGCTGGCGTGGCACTTTACAAAATTGTTCCTCAAAATCTTTGACACTGGATGTCATTTGGGGGCGTTTACGGAGACAGTGAGATTCCCAGAGAAGGGGGGCGGTGTATCGTGTGTCACGCTCATCAAGTTCAATTAGGTGGGAGGAAACCAAAGACAGATCACACTGACGGCCCCCCATTGTACACACATAGAGCGCCGCCAGGCCCATAACTCAAACATGCCTCCGACAGTCTGGGCCGTTTGTTCGCTGACGAACCAAAGACGACAACGACGAGGTTGATTAATTGGGCTACAAAACAATCGCATGCTCATTACACGAGTAGCTGACCGAGTCGAGTAGCTGCAGTGTTTTTTTTATTTAAAGGCAGCCTTCTGAAAACTGATTAGGTTGGAGTGGAATGCACGATGGCATGGCTTAAACTAAACAGAACTAGAGTTTATCTACATGTTGTTTATCATTTTCTTTTTGTATTTAGAGCTCAATTATTTTTCATAAATCTTTTTCAAATCAACTAATATTTATTTATTGTGTTGTATGGTTTTTGTTTTAATTAATACCCTGAATTTATTTAGCAAATATACTAGTATGGATACACAACTCGAGTTAGGTTTAACTTATTTTTTTATATTCATTTGTTAATTTTTTCGACTGCTGAGAATATAATATATATATATATATTTAGACTTCATTCATTAAATTGCTTCTTACTACCCAAAAGCTATTATCTAGTCTGTAATGCATGTCATATCAAATGTAAAGAATAATGCATATTTTTTTATATTAAACTCTCTAAAGTTCCTGGGAATTACAACTATAATCAATGACTAGGTAACATTGTTTGCTGAGAATTTATCATTTTACCTAGAATCTTCCTCAAGCATCCTTCAATATAATTCCATGTCCCCCTTTTTTTTATCCATTAACAGTGTTGTCATTTAAACAGTACAGCAGGTCCCAAACAGCCTAGATTGTTTTTTAGTTAGACGCTGTAAACGCTTTCGGAGGATTATTCCCTTATATTCTGGGATTGCCTTTTGAAGAGGCTTGGGGAGAACTAGCCTGGCCCCTAATGTTAAATGTAGACATTTTGGCACCTCCCAAAAGAAGTGCTTCTCACATTAACACCGCATTCCGTCACCAGGGGAAGCTTTACACTACAGTGTCAGCACCAGATTGGCTGAAATGACTGATCGGCCCGCTAGAAAGAGAACGGAACGAGCGCAGAGCAGTGCAGAGGAAGTTATTGACAGACTCTCTGGTCTGGCATCAGTCTACAGACAACTTGTTCGGCGGTGCCAACTCAGGTTTTGCCCGAAAAACGCGCAGCAGATGTTCGGTAGATATCAAAATGTTTACCAGTTTAACTAAACACTGCCTACTTAAGGCACAGGAGAGCCAGATTCCATTCTTTCTTTCCCTAAGCAGATAGGGACCCCTCTGTCTGCCCCGGGCTAAAATATACAGTTGTCAAAAAATATTAACTGATGAAAGCGTGTGTGTGGGGGGGGGGCCAGGGGGGGAAGAGGGTAAGGGGGGGGGGCAGCCGGGCGACTGGTCAGTTATCTGAAGCATTAATCTTCTCTGGGGCTTGCTTTAGTGCAGACATAATACAGAGGCTCTCTGGCGGCCTCAGCCTTTTCCTTTCCCTGGGTTGGGGCCCCTTACGCCTGCGACTGCCTAGGGCCCAGTGAGCCTAGGCCTAGTGGGCCTAGTGAGGAGCCGCTGGGAGCAACGGCTCTTTATCTGCTCAGAAGAAATGCTGCACCATCTCAGTGCTAGATGGGACAGATTGCACGGCCTGCTCTTCTTCTTCTAGAAGTGTCTCTCTCAAAGGGGGTTAAATAGTACTGATGTGTGTTGTGAAGGCTCTATTCTTTTTATTTTATTTTTTTTTTTTCTTCTTTTTTTAAATATAAACATATCCCATTAAACTGACGACGGCCAGGCACACCTTTTTAAAAGTACATGACAAACGGCACCCTCTAAAGGAAGCTAGACTATCAACAAGTGTGTTTGGTTTTCCTGGTGAGTTTGGATAGCCTTGTCAGCGCCCAGGGCTAGTTAGCTACATCCTCCTGGTAATAGACATTTCCACCGAGTTCGTCTGCCTGTGGCTGTTTAGAAGCTAGAGTCATCAATCATGATTCATCATCACTCTTCTCTCCGTCAGGTCCCTCTGCACGGCCGTTCACACCTACTACCTGGCGTGTTCCTGCTGTCCCCTGAACGCCGCTCACGTGCTCTTCAGCAACAAGATCGCCCTCCTCGTGGACCTCCTCCACCACCAGCTAACAGTGAGTGTTGCCCGGATAGATGACACGCACGCACACACACACACACACACACACACACACACACACACACACACACACACACACACACACACACACACACACACACACACACACACACACACTCCACAGTCATTTAGCAGACGCTTTTATCCAAAGCGACTAACAAAAGTGTGTTTCAACAAAGGAAGGTGAGAGAACAACTCGTCACCAGAAGTCAAAAGTGCATTTCATTCCTAACAAGTCTACAGCCACACACACACACACACACACTCACACACACACACACACCAAGCCCGTAGAGTTTTGGTTTGCTTACACAAAGCTTGAAGTTAAATGTAAAGTTAAATCAAATGTTTCCATTAGGGTTCCCAAACATTGTCCTTTCTAGTTGTCCTTCTAGTTGTCCCCCCCCCCCTAGCACAGTGTTAATAGACTGCCCAGTGAGACGCAAGCTTTAAAAGTTTGGCAAATCCCCTCACAAAACCACAAACTCAAATGCTTCTGGACTGAGGGAATGTGAGAACATGGGAGTCAGACAGGCACCAATGGTGACAAACGTGCCTATGTCCTTCATCGCTCTCTATCTGTAAACATCAGGCTGCTCAAAATGTCTCATGTTGGAGGCTGGCTGGCTGGCTGGCTGGTTCGCCCTGGCTCGCACGGTAGACAGACTGAGTGAGGCATTGACATGGGGTTGGGGGTCCGTGCATTGCTGGGGATTGTTTTTTTGTTTTTTTTGGTTGCAAGTTCCAATCTAAAGCAGTCTCATTGCTTGAGGACACACACACACACACACACACACACACGTTTCCATGTATGCTTTAGTTTATACACGCCCATATCTGCTGCTGCATGCATGAATTGGGGTCTCTTAGTAGACTGCGTTATTTCCCCATGAGGTGGATGCCGTTGAGGATGGGTATCAAAATCACTTCATTCCTGGGTGCCTTTTTTTATGAATTTATATTATACATGCATACAGCAGCACAATGCTAGTACTCTTTGTAATGATACTTGTGTGTGTGTGTCAGCAAGCGGGTGGAGGATTGTGAGCCGGGGTGGGGGGGAGCTTGTGGGTAGTGCTGGCGTCCGAACCATTCCCACATGTAATTAGATTTGTGGAGAATGTTTGTGGATCTACCGATGCTGTCATTGTACACCCGAGGCTTAAGGCCAAATGACACGGCTTACCTGGCCTCGCTTCTCCACATGTCATGTAGGATTGGCGTTCTAGATTCAACCTGAACTCTTGACTTGCGTGGAAGCAGGGTTATACTGCAGGCCAGGTAGGCGTCGCTCCCTTTAGCCGCCCTAATTTCTTTGTCTCGGTTGGATCAGGTCGATTTGGTTTTATCTGTGGTAAATAATGTCCACATTTTGTATTAGACACATCCGTGACTGTGCTGATTTCCCCTCCCCCCCTTGTTTAAATCACTCACCAAAACTTACCTGTTCTTTTAATTAACTTTTAATGTGTAAATTGTGTTTTTTCCTCTAAAATGTATTTATTTTTTGATAATGTGTGTCTTTCAGTTTATTTTAAAGCGCTATATAAAATAAAGGTATTATTATTAGATCAGATAAATGGTATCGTAAACGCGGTCTGTTTTTCCTCGTATCCCCCAGCTGTTCGTCCCAGATGAAGACAAGTCCATATTCGGACGCAGTGTGAACAAGCAGGTGTTTGAGGGGCTGACGACCGGCCTGCTGGAGACCATCTCCACCGTCCTGGGCCTGCTGTGGCCGCCGCCACTCTCCGAGCACGGCCGAGGGGAAGTTGTCCGCATCTGCTCCCCGGAGAGCAAGAGCAAGGGCTCGCCCACAGAAGCCTTCAACACGCGTGTCCACGACCTCCTCAGGTACAACCTCCTCCCGTCCCATTGGTCCCCCTGTCACTATGGTTTCCTTAGGGCCTGTCCTTGGATCCAGTCCAGTCCTACTATGTTATAGCAGCAACTTCTTTCATTTCCCATCTCATTATGGAGATATTCTACTGAAGAGAAACTAATTTCTTAAGAGGATTTTAATAACATAATGTTAATTTAAAATCTTTACAGTTTTTTACAGTTCTACAACCAATTGTATGCCAATGACACACTTACAGACCCCGCCTCCAGTCACGTGATTGGTCAAAAACGAATTAAGCGAACCAAAGTGAAACGCCCTATTCACCCAGAACTGTGCAAAACGGCAATCAGACTTCAGATTATCAATCTACAGTCTTAATTTGTGAGACTACTTTATGCCTCATGTCTTTCCCACATGTCAACCCAGAGTGGTTCGAAAACCTCCTCCTCCTCCAGGCCACTTGGTGAAGTTTCAGAGTCGATCAACGTTTTGTAATTTTGTCTGCTGTGTTTTATGTAGAGATGGGGGGGGCACTACAAAGAACGCAGCCAAAAAAATATCAGCGTCACTTAAGAACGGTTCCGGGTAGTTCCTGTACATAGTGGGAAGGAGGGGGGGGTGGCATCCCCCATCCCCCTGGCATCCCTTCCTACATCTAATGACGTCATTCATGATTCTCCCTTAAATCAGTGTATGAAAGGAGAGCCCCAATGACCAGTGCTCTAGACCAGGAATACTGCGAAAGTCACTGCTTGAATCCGAGCCGTCTCTGCTTCCTGTTTGTGTCGGAGAAGGAGTAGGTGGAGGGGCGGGTGGGGGGTAGTACTGATGTGGCGAGAGCTGGGAAGGAAGTCAGGGCACCAAGCTTCCACCTCGCAAAGCCACGACGACGAAGAAGAAGAAGATGAGCAACAGCAGCAGCAGCAGTAGTCTTCCCCACTCACCGCCCTGCTCCCACACTGCCCTGGTTCCTCCGGTGGGGGAGCAGCTGCGCCAGGGGCCCCGCCCCGTGGCTCTGATCCGCTGACCTAGGGGTAACCCGGGGGAGACAGGGGGAGGGGGGGGTGACGGCCTGAGAAAAATGGCGTCGTCAAGTCGCTAATCCCGCGTAGGAGCGCAAGATTTACCTCAACTGCCTCCTGTAATGTATACGTTGGTGTGTGGAGGGACACAAGATCAAAACACTGGAAGGCTTTTTGCAACACTCTCTCTCTTTCTCCCCGTCAGGGGGCCTGCTATAGATCAAGCAGGATTGGGAGACGCTTCACTTCCTCTCCTCACATTTTTTGGGTGGATCATCCTTTTTTTTTTTCACGGCTTGTGGTGAATAATCCCGTGGCCCAAAGTGTAATGCACCGCACGGGTACAAGACAGAACCCAGAGCCCCTTTTCTAAAAAAAAAAAAGACTGAAAAGACTAAAGGGAAAAAAAAAAACAAGACGAAGAAAAATGAGCAGGGGTGAGGCATTTAGTACAGCAGTCATTGTGTGGACAGCTCCTTTCAACCCAGGTAAAGCTGGGGAAGAGGCTGAAGTCAAAACAAGGCGCTGCGGGTTCAAGTGTCAAATGACCCATTGTGTGGCGGCTGAGAGCAGCCCCTAATCACCTGCTCTGAGGGGAGACCCCGCCCTGAGACGCAGTCCCAGCCCCTCACAAAACAAATAAAAAGGTATGCGACCCAGGGCGAGGGAGGGTGGTTAAGATGGTGGGAGGAGGAAATGTTGAACTAAACGGTGGCCAGAGACCGGAGACTGCCCTCGCCACCACATCACACGACTGCTCGGTGGTGTTTCCCTTTTGACAGACATTGGTTGAGATCCTGGTGCCTCCTGGTGCCTTTATGTTGAACCAAGGAGAGGACGTAGGTGTTCCAGGGCCTGTAGCCCAATACCCCCTCCCCCTCATCCCCCTCTCCCTCTGACATACCTGAGCTCTGAGGAGTGACGGCCTGGGGGTCAGTAGACTGATAGAGGGGGGGGGGGGGGGCAGAGCTGGCTTGGCACATGTGGGGGCGAGCAGGGGTGGGCGGGGGTGACACGACACGACACGACCGTCTAATGACACTATTAGCAGTGATTAGCGGTTGAAAGAGTGCGGGGAACCTGATCATGAGACCCGTCATTGGTAAAGACAAATTGGAGATATCACCATAATGGCAAAGGAGAGCGAAGGGCTTAGGTGAGATCGGGTTTCCCCTGGGCCGACCTGTGGAGGTATGCACAGCCAAGGCCTTTGTTAGGCCATGTTGAGTATTTTTTTCTTTTTTTTACTTGCACAGAGACCGACAGAATATGTGAATGGTGACGGGGGCTGCGGGGCTATCTTCCGACATTGCTTTTTTTTTCTGAATAAACGTGTGTGTGTGTGTCGTCTTTGTTTTCCAGCTATGTGGTCAATATGGGCTTGATTGACAAGCTGTACGGCTGCTTCCTGTCGGTGCAAGGGCCCGTCGACGAGAGTCCCAGGATGTCCGCGTTCCTGCAGCACGCCTCGGCGGTGTTGCACGGCTTCTGCAGGCTGTGCTTCGCCGTGACGGCCCGGTAAGCGTTTTTCCAACCCTCCCCCCGACACACACACACACACACACACTCACGGACGGTGGCCGTGCTGCGATCAGCCAACCTGTTTCCCCTCCCACCACGCGGGTCGACCCAGAAGCCATGGTTATACCGGCGACAGAGATAGGCATCTACTTGACCCTGGAGCTCTTGTCACTCACCATAAACCTTAGCCTGCGGCACGCGGGGGCAGGGCAGCTGAAAGGGGGGTGGGGTGGGGAGGAGCCCACCCACCCACCCACCCACCCACATCTGCCTGCGCTGACCTACACCCAGGGAGGTTCAGTGGCGCCGCTGACAGAGGCTAAGCACACAGTCACAAAGGGGGAGATGTCGGAGGCACAATGCCTCACTTAAAAAAAAAAAAGGAAAAACTCACTGTCCCTGGTGCAGCCGATCGCACGCTGGACTCCTAGCGGACGGCTTTCGGGGGTTCAAACCCCAATGTAACGCAGCCTTGCTTGTAGGCGTCCTCAAAGGGGCAGTGGTCCCCCAAATGGTTTTTTGTTTTGTTTTTAGCGTGGTCTCGTATGGTCGTTAACATAGTCATCTGGGCTGTTTTGTCACATTATTATTATATTTTTTTTATTTTGCACAAAAACAGGAGGAAAATCCTATGTCTTTGGCAGTGTCTCCACCAACCAGTTTGTAAACAAGATACAAGATATTTTATTGGCCCATTTGTAACATACAAAGTACATGCAGGAATGCTTACTCCCCGTTCCCTCCCGCAGTATAAATCTCCAAAAACGTGTGTTGAACGTACAAACGTCTGACTCTGCCCTGAACAAAGTTTTTCAATGTCCAAATGCAGTATAACACACGTTTCGTACGCAAAAACCCATCATTATATCGCTCGTACGCAATTAAAGTACTAGCTTAACCGTGTGGGTCACGTCCACCCCTTCCTAGACCCTCTTCACATTTTTGTTCTATCTTATAGTGTTCAAATTACAGCTGTAACAGCGTGTCAGTTACAATTTAAGCAAACAACATGTCTGCATCCACTCCAAGTCGCTTTGTACATAAGCGTCTTAAAGCTTTTAATAGCTTAACAATACAGTTGAGACCTTGTCATTGTCATTTGACCACATCCCCTGATCAATATGTGGGTTTCATGCCGCCAATCGCTGCTACTGTACGCTTACAGCAGTGACATGTGGTAGCAGCGCGTACTCCCACATGACAATTAACACGGCTGTGTGTGTGTGTGTGTGTGTGTGGTGTGTGTGTGTGTGTGTGTGTGTGTGTGTGTGTGTGTGTGTGTGTGTGTGTGTGTGTGTGTGTGTGTGTGTGTGTGTGTGTGTGTGTGTGTGTGTGTGTGTGTGTGTGTGTGTGTGTGTGTGTGTGTCAGTCACTGAATATCTGTGGGAAAACACCCTGTCAGACCTTGGCTTTTTTTGGGCTTTTAAAAAAAACAAAAAATTGAACAGACCTCGTTATAATTATCAACACATATTCTAGTTCTGCCAGCTTAGCTCCGTGCTGCCAGGTTCTCCCTTTGTGTCCGCATGTGTTAAAGTGTCGGATGTGGCCTCTAAATGTTTTGGCCGTGCCAGTTGTGTTCAGGGATTACGTTGGCACAAGTGTGTGTGTGTGTGTGTGTTGTGTGTGTGTGTGTGTGTGTGGGTGTGTGTGGGGGGGGGGGTGCACAGTGTTTATGCCGAGCGGAACGTTTCCACACTGTTGGCCCACCTCAAGTATGAGCACGCACACAGGGTTCCAGCCACAGTTCCCCGCTCTGTAGATGGGAGAGAGCCTGTGCTACTGCTGCTGCAGCTACTGCTACTGTTACCGCCAAATTCCCCTCAGCCCAGGGATTGGGGATCTGTGT
The DNA here is from genome assembly GCA_027704905.1 of Muraenolepis orangiensis. Taxonomy (NCBI): domain Eukaryota; kingdom Metazoa; phylum Chordata; class Actinopteri; order Gadiformes; family Muraenolepididae; genus Muraenolepis; species Muraenolepis orangiensis. Next base: position 4,275,016 of record CM051010.1, on the reverse strand, counting down.
GGCAAAATATATTTTTTAAATGCATTTAATTGTAGTGTTTATTTGTAAGGTATCTGTTGTTGTAGGTTATTGTGTTCCATGGACGCTTAACTGCCACTACTGTGGAAATAAGGTTGAGGGTATTTCGAGAAGCTGATCCTTATAATTACTCAGGACCATTTTTTTGGTGACGTATCAGACTCTTATCGTCACTGTGATGTTACATAAACCCTTAAATTAAGGCTATTAGTAACTTCATCTGAAATGGCTTTGGTTAAGGCACCTTGCTTCTTTGGGCAATCTGCCATGAGTGGTCATTGCTTACATTCATGTTCAGGTTGAATCCTGAGGAGATTGCTGAGAGTGTGTTGCTCCCCCTCTGGTTACATCCAACACAAATTGAACTGGAAGCGATTGAAGCTTAGTTATATATATCACTTAATCCGGTGTGTATCTGATGGGACCGCGGAGCCCACGCCATTTGTCTGGGAAGTTAATCTAGAAGCCACAGAGATCTAGACTCCTGTTGACCCTCTCGTTCACGGACCGCTGAAGCAAAGCCAGCACCGATTCTGCTCTGGGGACTCCCAAACGCCATCCAGGTTTCCCTCATGGAATAGGATGTCCGTGTCTAACTGAATAAATGAAACCAATAATGATGTTTTTCTTTGCTTATGTATTCTTTATTTAGGCTTCTGAGATGCCTACATAAAGAATTAATGAACAAATTGTATAAAATAAAATACGATTTTCTGCCATTTCAAATCCTACAAAGTGAAAATACTCTCTTCCTTTCCTATAGCGTCTCTGCTCAGGCGACGAGTCTTTATACCTATTTTTATACCTAGTAGACAGTTTTTACATAATATTCAACCACTGTACATTGTATATTACTACATGCACTTTGATGTAACATTTGCACTCTTGGTTAGATGCCAAATGATTACTACTATTAGTACTGTACTTGTGCTGTGCAATGACAATCAATTTAAATCTAATCTAATCCATGACCTCAAGCCTTTTTTTTTTTCTCCCCCTCTCCCAGCTCTACCAATATATTTGACAACAAGCGACAGGACCCCACGGGGCTGACGGCGCTGCTGCAGTCCACAGATCTGGTGGGCGTGGTCCACACCCTGTACTGCATCCTGCTGCACAGCTACCTGCCGGACGCCTCCAGCCAGTGCGCTCAGGGCTCCCAGGAGCCCTACGCCCCCGGGGTCATCCAGGTCGCCCTGCAGGGCATCCGCTTCCTCAACCGCTTTGCACTGCTCCACATCTCTGCCTTCCAGGTAGGCACACACGTACACACACACGCGCGCATATATATATATCTATAGATATAGATATATATATATATATATATATGTGTGTACTGTATAAATCGATATATAAACACACCCATACTGTATCATCACACACACTTTCTTATCACATACACACACTTTCTTATCACATACACCACCTCTTTCTCCCGTGGTCACATGCCCACATTTAAGCCATCTGTTATTGTATGTATATCACTGTAAACACAACTGCCAGTAAGAGCGATCGGCCAGCCGCTGTCTCACCCAAACACCCGACCTGGTGTTGAACATAACGCCCCCCAAATGTTTTGACTGGTCTCCGCCAGTCTGACCCTGAATGTGTAAATGGATCTGCTCGGCTGCCGGGGTCCTCGGTGAGGAGCTAATAATAAGGGGGGGGACTGGGTGGGGACCAGGATGGGGTTGACCTGTGGAAGTAAACAGGGCTGCCCTCTGACCACCCTCCGGAGTCGAATGGACCCTCCCGGTCGCATCGGCAGTTTGTGTGGACCCTGTGTGATTAGCACCCTCCCAGGGTCGGGGGGGGGGGGCGGGGCTGTACATTAGCATCACTGAGGAGGAGGTGGAGGGTGACTGGTTCGCTCTGTCAGGGGCAAGTGAGACTGTTTGTTCGTTAGCTGTCGACACGACTGCTTCCTTGTCGATCTGCCACACCTGGCACCGTTTGAACCCTGAAATTAATATATTTAAATTATGTTTTTAAACAAATAATAATACTTATCCATTTTTAAAAGGGGAATATGACGTGATCCTTGTAATGCAAATACAAAAAGTGTATTATAAACTTTTGCAAACTACTTACTTTACTTTAAAAAGGCTTCAACATAAGGATTGTTTGCAAATTTTCCTTCAATATGTTGATACATTTGTCTTTTATTTTAATTTTACAACGATTAAATAAATGTATCCCACTTTCAGGTTGATATTTCTATTTAAATAGTGGAAACGTCAAGCCGTTTTTATAAAAATTTAAATTAATCTTTGTCTTTATGACCTAGAGGAGTGTACTCTTTAGATTAAATACACATATCACTTGTATCTCAAGGCAGAGGCAGAATGCTCAGTGTTTCAGGTTTCAGCAGTGTGTGTGTGTGTGTGCGTGTGCGTGCGTGTTCTCTTCCAGTCGGTCCTGGGAGCCGAGGGCCTGTCCCTGGCGCTCCGCCACATCGTCAGCTCTCTCCTGTGGTACTGCTCCCAGCACTCCTCCCCGGAGCTGCTGCATGAGGTCATCATCTGCGTGGGCTACTTCACCGTCAACCACCCCGACAACCAGGTGAGCCCCAGGGACAACCAGGGGGGGGGGACGCACCTGGTTACGGGTTATCCTTAAAATGAGGGGTTAGGGTATAAGGTTTCCCCTTCATTCCCACAATGCGAGTCATTAGAAGAGAAGTGTGCATGCTATTGTTTTGGCTTGTGAATTATTTGTCAATAAAAAGGAGCATTGTGGTTTTTCCCATTTTATTTTATTATTTATTTATTTTTTCTCTTGATCCTATAACCGTATCAGAAGGTGTACAGTGGCTGTGACTCTGCCCATGGCGTGTGTGTGTGTGCGCGCATGTTCAATTGTAACGGCAAAGTGGTGTGACATCACTGTCCGCTTTAAGTGTGGGAGAAGCCAGGGCCCAGCTCTGGGCATTGTAACTGCATTAGAAGGGAAGCCATGGGGAGTGGGCGAGTGTGGCGCAATGAGCCAGGCTGGGCTTATTGTCTAATCGTCTGTCATGCGCCGTCTCGCGGTCGCATGCCGCATGGTAGCCCTAGTCATCTGGGCTTCTGCTAGAAGTCGAGCCTGAGTTTCTGTGCCCTATACAGGTTCTCCCGATCTCCTCGTCCCAGACCTCTGCTCCGTCATTCATGTGCTGCTGTCCGCCCCCTTCCTCCCTCCCTCCCTTCCTCCCTCCCTCCCTTTTGCAACAATTTATAGGCTCATTAAGGATTCTAATTGGGCCGGTATTTTAGTCCTAATTAAAGTCTCCACCTCCTCTGGTTAGCTCTGGTTCATCTGTTCCTCCGCTGACCGCGTGCAATGCAATTATTCAAATGCGACAGAATTAGCATTGGGAGTTGGCATGTTGCCGTTTTTGTGTGTCTCATTTGCATGCTGTATTGAATCATTGAATGCGGGGGGCAGTGATTGAATTAAAGGGGCTTTGTCCCGTGATTCGGCGTTCCACGGCCAACATGTTGTTTTTGTACCCTGAGAGCCATTTGCCAAATTGGAAGTAAAAAAAATAAAGGTCTGCCGTGTTTTTTTGCCTTATGGATAAGACTTCACGTTTGACAGAAATTAAGAGGAGTTTCCTCTCATCATAGCATTACCGATTTTGTTAGAGAGTGAGGGAGGGAGCGAGAGAGAGAGAGAGACAGAAAGAAAGAAAGAAAGAAAGAAAAAGAGTATGAATTTGTCAGGAAACAAGAAAGCGGCTTGATCCTCTCCAGCGCCCGAGCTCCTGGAATGTGTCCATGCAGTTCCCCACCAAGACGGATGGCGCTGAGGGGAATATTTAGAGCGGCCCCAAGCTTCTCTCTCAGACTAATGTAAGCATCGGCAGAATACAAAAGCAGCCGTGGACCCCCAGCACCACCAGCAACCCCCACCCTCACCACCCCACCACCCCACCACCCCCACCCCACCCCCACCACCCCACCCCCACCCCCACCCCCACCCCAGCACCACCAGCACCCCACATGCATGCATCCACTGTCGACACGCTAGCCTTTGTTTACACACGTCTTGCTCTGGACGTGGGGTCTCTTTATGAAAGGCAGAGCCCTTGGAGAGGGCCGCTCCGGGGCGGCTGCGTACGTAGCGCTGCGTCTCTGCTCTCCCTCTCCCTCTGTGTCGGTCTGCTCCTGAGGGCCCGTGAATGATGTGCCCTGTCGTGCGAAAAGCCATTGAGAGCGTGACATATGTAGCCCTCCGTGCTTCTCAAGTGTGGGCTCGGCGTATGTTTGGCTGTCTGTCTGCTGGCCTCTTAGGGGGCGGGGGGGGGGGGACAATTGAAAAATATCTATATATTGTTCTTCCTTTTCCGCTGATAGAGAGATATGTACCGGTAATCTCCCTTGTCTCCTTTTGTTGTTGTTGTTGGAGGACTCTCTTTAAGGATGCGGTGATTCATCTGTGATTCACCTGCTCGCGCTCTGACCCGATGAAACCATAATTGCTCGCGTTGACACGTTAACCCGCCCGGCTCCTGCTGCTCCGGCACTCGCATCAAGCCTTAAGACAACTCCTGGCTCTGTAAATACACGGGAAATGCCCACACACACACACACACACACACACACACACACACACACACACACACACACACACACACACACACACACACACACACACACACACACACACACACACACACACACACACACACACACACACACACACACACACACACACACACACACACACACACACACACACACACACACACACACACACACACACACACGTCTACAAATCCAGGCACTCCTAGGTCTCCCCACCACAGCCTTTTGTCAGTGGACCTGATTTCTCGACGACGACGATGACTATATTTTCTAATGATAATTGAATCCACGCCCTGGATTTGACTTTTCCTGTTTCACTCTCACCATTCCCCCTTTTTTGTTTATTGTTAATGATATTATTGAGAAGGTGGGGGGGTTGGCTGGGGGGAAAGAAACTATTGTGATTGACACACGCAAACACAGATGTTTGCTGAATGGGCAAACATATTTTCACCCACAAATCGGAACGTCGGCACACCGCACCGGGTGGGGCCTGGCATTGTTTTGGTGGCGATACCTCAAACTATTGGAGACGTTGGTCCGAAAGTCATTTTTTCAAGCTATCTGATGTGTGCTTGCCCTGAAACAAACGCACACACACGCACGCTTCTCCAGTCTTACCTGGGGGGGGGGGGGGGTCAATCTGCCTCCTTCCCATTCTGGAGGTACGTTGGGGTTTCCTTTCCTCTTGCCCTGTGGGCCCTGTGGGCCCAGTGAGCCAGGCTCCAGCTCCGTGTGCCTGTAATCCCCGTTAACCTGATGTTGAAACCTGCCCTTCAACAGGCCATTACAGCCCAGACAGCAGCAGGCCCGCCTCCGGGCCACAGAGACACTCGTGCAGACCATGGGGAGCCAGCGAGCGCTGGGGAATGCATGCACACACACACGTGCACGCACACACGCACACACACGCACACACGCACGCACACGTGCACGCACACACGTGCACACACGCACACGCACGCACACCAGACGCGCACACATACACAGACACACACACCACCCCTGCAAAGTAAACAGAGGAAGAGAGACACACACACACACACACACACACACACATACACACATACACACACACTGTCAGCTGACTCTCTGTCAGAAGACCGCCTGATGACTGTTCGCCCGGTGGAGGATTTACACGCTCGCCACTCTCTTGAGGGCGAGCGCAGGTCCAACTGTCTCTCTGAAGTGTAGTGGAGGACGTTCTCGTCCAAATCCCCCACCCCCCCCCCCCCGAAGGACGTTTTTTTCCGAGCAGAACTATCAGTGGCGTCCATCTCTGGTGGAATGACAGAGCGGCCTCATAGAGATAAACACCAGAGTTATTGGCCTTTTATTGCGTAAACAACCCCTGGTAGAGAGGAGGGGAGGAGGGGGATGGGGGAGGAGGGGGGGGGGGATGGGGGGTGGAGAGGGGGCAGGGGGGTTTATGAGTTGTTTTAAGGCAACCTGTGATCGCCTTAAAAGTCAAGGTGAGGAGTTCAATGTCTGAGCGGCCAGCCGTGTGCAGAAGTGTAGCGTTGACCGTGCGTCGTTGCGTCGTAAAGGTGCTCTGGTGAGCTCTGCTTATCAGCCGGCCACTTCCCCGCTGTAATGGACCTGCTCTGTCCACGGACGCGTCAGGAGGCCCCCGGGCCGACGGCACATATCCTGCCTCCTTCTCATAATAATAATAATAATAATGCCGGCTTTTATATAGCGCTTTTATCCAAAGCGCTTTACAAGTTACAAGCTTTACAAGTTCTCATCCGATGTGCGTTGGATGAGAAACGGCGATGAATTTTGATGTTTGATTTCCCCCCCTTCCCCCCGTGCGTTCCTGCTGATTTCAAATAAATCGTCGCGCACCATCCATCACAAACCCGCCCGTCAAGCGATTTTACCTTTTTTGAGGTAGCAAAGGGCTTATTACTCCTATCACGTTGGTAAATCTTAAATTTACTTTTATTTACTTTTTACGTCCCCCCCATTCTTTCTTTCTTTCTCTTTCTATATTTATTGAGCCCTTGGAATGTGTTGGGTGTTCCAGAGCCTTGACTTCCGCTCCCCGGTGGGTCGGTGATGGACACTTAGGAAGACCTTCAAACACACAGGCCCTAATAAAATAACCAGCTAAAACAAACCCTGTTAAACGACGGTTGCCTTTAGTTAAACAGCAGCGCAGTCTATTCAGCGTTCCGTTTGTTATGTTACGTTTGTTGACCCGACTTGACTGCCACACACACACACACACACACACACACACACACACACACACACACACACACACACACACACACACACACCCCAATACTTACTGATAAGGTAGACGTTTTTAGATGGATGTGGAATAAAGGAATGGACGTGAGACTATCCTGTCTGGGTCGACGCCGCTGTTCATTCCCGGGGATGAAGTCTGGGAAATGTGGCGTGGAAGTGAGACGTGGTTTCCCCTTTGACCCCCCCCCCCCCTCTCTCTGGGCCCTTGCTGCCACCACGCTTTTGTTTTATGTCTCTCCTCTGTGTCGGGCCCTTGGAGAAGGGGGGGGGGGGGGACAGTTTATCCAGGCAGCGGCAGATGAAACTCTGCATAGTGCGGGATTAGGGGGGGATCGCTGGGCGTGATTTGTGGCTTGGATCTCCGCATACCCCCAGCCCTAAGTAGCCAGGGGCGTAGTCTGGTGTTAAATTATGACGGCGTTACCGTGACTGTTAGGATTACAGCGTTCGGCGGCATTATCACCCATCCCTATGACCCAAAAGAGAATAACAGACCTTTATGTCTTCCTGATGAGCCACATTTGCAAGTCAGTCAACCCCAAAAAAAAACGTCTCAGCATGAATATGGTTCCAGAGGACTTATGACCATGAAATACTGCGCCTTTGAAAATGACCCGAACCCTTGGGTTGTTATTTCTATTGTTCTTGGTTGTTGTTGTTTGTTTTTGTTATATTCCTTCCATTAAATTAATGTCATTTAATCTAAGTAGTTATTTTCCCCAAACGCACGCCTTACCAATCTTATTTAAAGAGACAGCCTCCGGACAGCCGTGGGGAAACTTTGCCTCGACCCGATAAACAAAGCCGTAACTCAACCTCTTTCTCTATCCCGCCGTTAAACCCCTCAAGTGCCTTATCAAAGGGACAGTCCAGCAGCAACGCATTACCAAGTAGGGTTTTTTTTTTCTTTTTCTCCAAAATCTTGTAAATCCGGCAAATTTATGTCACCGCGGGACCCCCTCGCTCTACCCGTATGGTTTCCATTGGCGGCTGATCCGCTGGCCCCAGCTCCGATACCTGTTAAAGCAGCGGGGTGGTTCCCCAGACACACGATTTACTGGACTGCTGACCCCTCCCCCCCCCCCGGCTCTCGGGGAGCACCGCTTATGGTCCCAGGCTCCAGGGAGAGATGCTCCGACCTCCGACCTCCCCCCCCCCTGTTCTCCTCGTCAAACCGGGGGTACCGGGAGTGATATGGTTTTAATGCCGGTGGACCCCGGATGTGACGGAGCAGCGTTGCCTTGGTTGATTGATTGACGGGTCACTGGGACGGTGGCAGGGTGGGACTTCCATTACTGGTATTGCTCATTTCTTAGAGTGGCGTGGAGCTCTCCCTCACCTCCCGGTCCCCTTTGACTTGACCTTCTTTCACCCCTCTCACCCCCTAGACCCCTTCTCTCTAGCTCTCTCTCTCTCTCTCTCTCACTCACTCACTCACTCACTCACTCACTCACTCACTCACTCACTCACTCACTCACTCACTCACTCACTCACTCACTCACTCACTCACTCACTCACTCACTCACTCACTCACTCACTCACTCACTCACTCACTCACTCTCACACACACACTGACACACAAACTCCTCTTGTTTTGAATTGTATTTGGTAGCGCACAGCACAAACTACACACACACACACACTCTCTTGTTTTGGATTGTATTTGGTAGCGCACAGCATACACACACACACACACTCTCTTGTTTTGGATTGTATTTGGTAGCGCACAGCATACACACACACACACTCTCTTGTTTTGAATTGTATTTGGTAGCGCACAGCATACACACACACACACACACACACACTACTTCTCCTCCTCCTTCTTGTACTGAATTGTATTTGGTGCAGCACAAAATGCACCTCAACGAGAGCAGTCAAGGTGGTCTCTCCCGTGTGTCACTCCCGTTGAGACGCCGGCCTCCCGGCAGGTAGGTGGTTCCCCCCCCCGGTGGTGATGGAGCCTGTTGGTCCCCGGCGGCGACAGAGCCGACTCTCCCCGCCCAGGTGTTTTATTGCCTGTAAATGTGCGGCCCGGTTGGAGGCCGGTGCCCTGCAGCGCTCTCCCTAATGGCTGCTTGGGACTTGTGTTTAGTGGTAGATTTACATGTGGGCGGGCAGCACTCTGATTTACCGCCACATGCTGTCAGTGCTCTCTGGCTGGCCATGTGACTGACTGACTGACTGTGTATTCAAGAACTTTATTTGTCACATACACGATGTGCAGTGAAATGAAAAGGGGCGGTGCCATACATAAATTGTGCAAAATGCAATAGAAAATTGAGAAAAAAAACCGCAATAAACGATGTGTCTACAAATATATAAAACAATAAGTTCCATAGATATAACCGTGTGTGTGTGTGTGTGTGTGTGTGTGTGTGTGTGTGTGTGTGTGTGTGTGTGTGTGTGTGTGTGTGTGTGTGTGTGTGTGTGTGTGTGTGTGTGTGTGTGTGTGTGTGTGTGTGTGTGTGTGTGTGTGTGTGTGTGTGTGTGTGTGTGTGTGTGTGTGTGTGTGTTTTTCTCCGTGCATCCCAGGTGATCGTGCAGTCTGGCCGGCAGCCCAGCGTGCTGCAGAAGCTGTGTCAGCTGCCCTTCCAGTACTTCAGCCACCCTCGGCTCATCAAGGTGCTCTTCCCCTCGCTCATCTCCGCCTGCTACAACAACCCCCAGAACAAGGTGATGCTGCAGCAGGAGATGAGCTGTGTGCTGCTGGCCACCTTCATCCAGGTAACGGCAGTGTGGGGGCACCTGTGTCAAGCACTTACTCACACACACATACTGTACATACACACTGTAATCGTCGCCATTCTACGTATTATTATCATATACATATTTTTGTATATATACTATTCTTTTATTTCTAGGGTTCTTTTACCGCTGGAAAGTACGGCGTAGATTTCATCTACGGTTGAAATGCATAAATAAATAATAGAATATTTGATGCTACATGACTATCACCCTCTCTCTCTCACTCACTCACTCACTCACACACACACACACACACACACACACACACAGTCTCTCATGCTCACAACCACACTCACACACACACTCACACACACACTCTCTCTCACGCACACAACTACACTCACGCACACACTCTCACACACACTCTGCCTCTCACGCACACACACACTCTCACACACACTGTCTCTTTCTCACACACACACACACACACACACACACACACACACACACACACACACACACACACACACACACACACACTGTGACAAACACCACACACGTGACAACACACACACACAGTGACACTAACACACACACACTGTGACAAACACACCACACACACAGTGACAAACACACCACACACACAGTGACACTAACACACACACTCACACACACACACACACACACACACAGTGTATAGGCCAGAAAGCGATGAGCCATGTGCAGGTTGGACCTCAGTGAATGGACACCAAACACAAGAGCCCCGAGCCACTCTTGGTTGCCAGACGGAGTTGTTTTTCCTGCTGGCGTGTCAGCCGTGACAATGGCTCTTCTACCTTTTCTAAAGGGAACTGTCAAACACGGCATATTTCCCAGACAAGCGCGATTGTCGAGTTAAATCCCCAAGCATGTCTCGGATTAAAAAGGAGTTGATCTAGAGTGATTTGGTTTTCCCCTGGGTGCATTATCAGCCAACCTTTTTTGTATTGTTTCCGACTTGTTTAAACTTCTCCAGGAGTTAAGCCCTTGTTCCCTCTTTCCTCTCCTGCAGGACTGTGCGTCTAGCGAGAAGGAGCAGGACGGCACCGGAAAGCAAGGAGGTAAGGCACTTGTGTATTTAAAGATCTTCATCTTATTAGAAGTTTGTTTTAGGTTGTTTTTTTTGTATGTTATGGTACACATGGCAGTGGATATAGCTATTTGTATTACATTTGTTGGACATTTTAATTTTGAACATTTGTAACTTTATCCTAAATGTTTATTTTGTTATTTCAAGGGGTGAAATTATTTTATGCATTTATAAAGATGTCTTCTCATAACACAGAATGGATATATTGTTGTCATATGGAATTTAGCCTACTAAACCATGAGAGGTGATGGGATTTGCCATAATATTTGTCTCTTACCATAGTACCATAGTAGTACATTTGAATTGATTTGTCTGTCTATTTGACCTCAAACGAGTATACACTGTACATTGACGCAATGGACCCCTTCGACGTGGGATTTCATGAACGTGTTGTTGCGCAATATCATTCAACCTTCCCTACGTTGACGACTCGGAACGCCGTTAGACACAAACACCCAGTGGATTAACAATCGCTACGACACTGAGTAACACTCTTCACGTCTTCACAGTGTTAAAACGCTCTCTCTCTCTTTCTTTTCTCTCTCTCTCTCTCTCTCTCTGTCTATCTCTCTTTCACAGACAAAGTCTGCCAGCTGTGGGATTTCTGCGAGCTGTCCAACCGCTTTCCCCGGGACCAGTGGGACTCGGCGCTGCAGTTTTTCCTCCGAAAGGACGAGGACGATCTGTAGTGGGGGGGGGGGGGGGGGGGGAACTGAGACTCCGTCCACGGCCTGTTCACACCAGGACGCCGCCACACTACGACCCTCACACACTCACACTACGACAGGCCCCCCCAGAGCCGACAATGGGCCACACGAGGAAACACTCGACCACTTTCTACGTCCGAGCGTATGATGACGTCCTTCCCCTTCGGACCGGGAGTTAAGCCCGGTATACACGGCTGTACGAAATACACACAGAGAAGTCTTCAAGCCCTGCTAAACCTTGTTTAAAAATTGTAAAAGAAACAGGCTACTAATATAATTATCTTGTGTAAGTCTGTGCTGGTTTATTTGTATACTCGGTGAAGCAACATTTGTTTTCCTTATTTCTTTTCAACCCATGGGCATTTTTTTTGCACAAACTGTGTGTGTGTGTGTGTGTGTGTGTGTGTGTGTGTGTGTGTGTGTGTGTGTGTGTGTGTGTGTGTGTGTGTGTGTGTGTGTGTGTGTGTGTGTGTGTGTGTGTGTGTGTGTGTGTGTGTGTGTGTGTGTGTGTGTGTGTGTGTGTGTGTGTGTGTGTGTGTGTGTGTGTGTGTGCGTGCGTGCGTGCGTGCGTGCGTGCGTGCGTGCGCGCGCGTGCGTGCGTGCGCGCGCGTGCGTGCGCGCGTGCGCGCAAGCAAATCGAACGCACTGACTGTAAACACCTGGTTGAGTACCTAGACACTAGCTGAGGTTGTACTGTATATCGTACGGTTTCTAGGTGGGAATGTGCCAAAAGCATAACAAAACATGCATACATATATACTGTACGTGTGTTGTAGGTGTATTCTTAAAGCGGCCCCGTTTGAAGCCGTTGTTGTTGGTAGAGTGAACCGTTTATCCCATGTGACTCGACCACGCCGCTGTTTCCCCACATGTACAGTTTAGTTAACATGGTGGAGAGGGGAGGGAGGGAGGGAGGGAGGGGGGGGATTAGTGGTTTCTATGTTCATATCCACAGTACCGGTTGCAGCTATCCTAAACTATTTCAATTATACACTTTGTATGTTCTTCGTTTCATTTGTCCTATTTACCTGGAAGCGAACGTATTGTAATATTTAAGTTGTATTAAAACCACAAAAAAAATTACTGTAAAGCCTACACTGGTGTCACGTAAATGATTAAGAATGTGTGTTGTGTTGAGTTCTTGGTGTCCTATTAAGGATGTATCGTTTAAATGATGTGTATCATTTGACATGGATTATACTGAAGCATTTGTTTCCCGTCGACTCATGGGGTAAATGTCTTTTTCCTTTTTCTTTTGTTTACACATGGTCTTTCGCGCTTCATATTTCCTATGACATGATCCTAAAATATAGCTAGAATACCCAGAAATTAACCTGTGAGGTAAACGATAGGGATACATTCATATACGGACGTCCACATGTCTTCTGAATTATTTTTAGTGAGCAAAGTCTTTTATGGAATTTCTGTATCATCATTTGAAATGCCTATACCACCCAACACGACGCATGCAATGTGTGTTTGGTTATTGCGTGCTATTTGATTACTCTTAAAATATATCCAAATGTCTAGTGTTATTTTGATAACAATTACGCCTATACTGCAGGAATAGGAACATTTTCAACGTTCAACTATAGGCTCATGTCCTCAATTGCTTCAAGTGTTTTTGTGGCCCATTTGACATTTCTATACGTGCCGTTTCTAAATGAGGATTTGATGTATAATGCATTTCATGGATCACCTTGACACATAAGTCCTACTGTATATGGTCATTTTGGGGTATCGGTTGTGTACGTTTGTCTCGGATAAATGTTAGCCTTGGTCAACGAGTTGTCGAGGTGTAGTATATCGGCCCTGCATGGCGTGACCTATAGGAGCTCCCGTGTCGTCCAGCGGCTATTGCTGCTTTGCATAGGATTCCTCCTGCGGAAAAATGAAAATAAACTCCGACCCCTCAGCCCGGGATAGGTCCCCCGGGTCGTGGATACGTCCCCCGGGATAGGTCCCCCCTGGCCCGGGATAGGTCCCCCGGGATAGGTCCCCCTGGCCCGGGGTCCACCAGAGAGGTGGGTCCCGTTCAACGTGTCGTCTGCAGAGGATGCCGAGAGCAGAGTAGACGAACCGTGTCCAAACTTGGTTATGTTTTTGTTGGGGTTTTCGTTCGATTTTTTTATATTTTATTAATTTATCTTCTCTTATATTTACTTACTGTGGACAAGAATAGTCTAGCTACTTTGTTAATGGTAGGCATACCACTATTTGAAAATTATTCGTCGTAAATAGGAATTGCTCTTATTTTATGGCATATTTGACCATACATGGTTGTTGTTTTTTAATTCAAACGTTCAATCATTAACATGATTTACCAACACGTTAAACGTACCAAAGTATAAGATTGTGCTTTTAATTGAAAAATAATTAAAACCATGCGCGTATATATAGGCTATATATGTGACACATGTATCTAGAATGAATGCATTAATCGCATATGGTTTTATTGTTAAGATGCTTGTTTTCATAATAAATAACAATAACTTAATGTATAAGCTGAACACAATTCGCATTGCATCCGCATTCTTAATTTAGGAATACACAAGAGTTGATTCTGAAGCGTCTTTACAAATCATGCACATCCATCCACACACACACACACACACACACACACACACATACACACAGACACACACACAGTAGAGAGAGACCCGTCGTCTCCATGTTTCTCTGAAGGACCTCTTAAACACACAGACAGCAGACACGTCCAATATGGCTCATCGAGTAAAAGGTTTAAAGTATATTCCTTGTGTCCTGCAGCCCTGCAGGCATGCAGGCTCTCGGCTTGCATTGGCCACCAATGCATGGCCTCCAAAAATCCTCACGAAAACGCAAGCTTTGTGAAATAAATACATCCCATCATCCAATAGTCCTGTTTTTTCTTGAACGAATTGTCGCCGAGTTTGATTAAAAAAAAGACGAAAAATGAAAAATGAATCAAAACTGCGGTCCATGCAAGTATAAGTCGATTCGAGCTTCGGTGGTGGTGGGGGGGTGGGGGTGGAGGGGGGGTGGGGGTCCATCCAAAAACGCGGTCGTGTTTTACGTTTCCACCGGGCTGGGCACCATGCTGTTCGGTGTGTCCGGTAACTGAGACGACAGAGAAGTCACGTCGCTGCCCGACGAGTTGCCCATGGAGCCTGACTCCGAAAAGGACACCTGCACAGGTAAATAACACGAAGTCAGCTCCATCATGCTCGAGACACTATATGGCTATACAAGAGCCGATAAGATGTTGCCTAAATCAACTCTAGGATTCTAGACACGTGTATGTACATATATACATGCTGTATAGCTCTATGGTGGTCTAGACATGTGTACACTACACAATTTGGTCTCAATAGGCATTGGTCTCAAAACGCTCAGAAAAAGGCCTCGACTTCTTTGATGTTAAAAATGTGAGTACAAATGTGTATAGCCCTATATGAATAAATGCATATATAATAAAACGATATGTTTATTTTGATATACATGTATATAAATATACATTTATATACTTTTTTATATTTATTTATATCACTTTTTTTAAATATGTAATGGGGATCATGTATCCATTAATCCGACGAGTGAACATGTTATTTCTGACTTAATGTAACGGGCCTATATACATAAGTGTCAGTCCGAGTGTCTTACCAAGTGCTGGAAGGAGGGCTGGTCCAGGTCGCTCTGCAGGGCGAAGTCGCTCAAGGCTTTCCATGGCGGCTGGTAGCTCTGCACCTCCACCGGGTTACCCGGGATGGAGCTGTCGTGACGGACGGGGCTGCCCGCCACCAAGGGCGTCCCCGTCATACCTTGCAGGTTCTGCATGGGGGGGGGGGGGGGAAACACAACACAAAATAGTGTTATAACTCTCTCATTACATTAGAGTAAATTACAGTCATTAAGAAGACGTGTGTGTTTCAACAAAGGTATAGGTAAGAGAACAACTCGTCACCAGAAGTCAAAAGTGCATTTCATTCCTATAACAAGTCTCCAAGAACTGAGCCAGTGCTCAAAGTGCAATACGTTCAGGTAAAAGTACAATACAAGGCAAACAATATAACAATATCTACCTAACAATCTACTTACAGAATCTACTTAGAAAGACGCAAGTAGCGAAAAGTGATAAGAGGATGCGCTATAAGGAGGAAGAATCTGTATAAGTTGTGTCGTTATCAATTAAAAAATGGTCGTTTTTTTGTAATGACCTCTTTTTCCCCTCACAGAATGATTCTCGCAAGATGCGACAGACCAGGACATGAGACACCAGACCATGAGGCCAACCACCCCCCCTCCCCCCCCAACCCCCCGCCCCCTCCCCCACTTGTTTCCTTTAATTTAAATAAAATGTCGTTTAATTGAATGTAATTGGAAAATGTTTTTCTTTTCATACCGTTTTGTCGTTGTGCTGCTGCTGCTGGAGCTGCTTCATCAGGATGGTCCTCTTCTTGTCTTTACACCGCTTGTTCTGGAACCACACGCGGATGACCCGGGGGCTGAGGCTGGTCATCTCCACCAGCTGCTCCTTCATGAGGGCGTCGGGCCGCGGGTTGGCGTTGTAGCAGGTCCGCAGCGTGTGGAGCTGCTTCTCGTTCAGCACCGTGCGGATGCGCGTCGTCTTCTCCGACTGCTTGTGCCCGTGGTTTCGATGGGGAGGATGGCGGACCGACACCGGTTCTGTGGAGAAAGAGAAGAAACGAAAATAATAATAGTGTAGTAGTGTGATAATGTGTTTCAATTTAAATTGAGTTCAACTTAGTTCAACTACTTAGTTACTCTACTCTAAGGATTTATGAAAAAAAATAGAATGTTGTTTTTATATACGTCAATACTAATATCTGCGAGAAGGATAATAATAATAATAATAATAATAATAATAATGATACTACTCATACTACTACTACTACTACTACTACTACTAATACTACTACTAATAATAATCATAATCATAATCATAATAATTCGAATAATAATTATAATAATATTAATAATAATATTTATAATAACAATAATAATAATAATAATAATAATAATAATAATAATAATAATAATAATAAAATAAACACAAAACACAAAAAGTAACCTAAACATAGACTATAGGCCTATTATTACAATAACATAATTAGAGTATAGAGTAATACTAGTAAGAGCAAGTGGTATAATATATTATAATTATAATAAGCCTAGTGTATTAACATTTGACTTCGTAGAAAAGTTCCTTAGGCTGTAGGCCTATTTGGCTTTTGACGGATTTCGATAGAGGAAATGTATAACAGTGGTATAGGCCTGCCTATACGAACCGCTCCACACACACACACACACACACACACACACACACAGAACACACAGAACACACACACACACACCTGAGATGTGGAGCGGTCTGGAGGAGTGGATATGTCCCGGGCTGATCGGGCTTCCCGTGGAGGCCCTCTCCATCAGTAGGCAGTGGTCAGCCCGGCACAGCAGCTCTTCCTCCCGCAGAGAGAACTCGTCCCCGGGCAGGAGGTGCCTGGTGCACACCGCGCACCTGAAACACTCCATGTGGTACACGTTCTCCCGGGCTCGCATCACCAGGTCGCTGCTGCAGAAGCCAGCGTTACACTTTGCACATTTAATCCCAAATAACCTAAAAAAATAAAATAAAAAATAAATAAAAACAAGGAGAGGATATAAGAAGAGGAGATGAGAAACGGGAAGGAAATAGTACATATACAAATAGATGTAAGTATACACAGGCCTATTTGGAGTTTGGGAATAAAGCAGACGTTTTTCGTTATGCGCCGTCTTTATATATAGGCCGCATGTTTTGACCTTATATATTTGAGATAGAGAGGCCTATACTGGTTGTTAATAATGGAACCATTTCTGTCAGTACAGTCGTGTAGTAGTAGTAGTAGTAGTAGTAGTAGTAGTAGTAGTAGTAGTAGTAGTAGTAGTAGTAGTATAGTGTAACAGTGAGCAACACGCCCTACCTTACATAATCTCGTTTACAATACGTCTTGCCCTCTCGGACGAAGCAAGTGCAGCTCTCGTCCAGGTAGCGGCTGCACTCCGCACAGCGGAGACACGCGGCGTGCCACTCGAGGTCCGGGGACACTCTCAGGATGTACTGGTCGTGGATCTGACTCCCACAACCCACACACATGGCGATTGCTGTCTTCTCTGTGGAGTATATGGAGTGTATATACACACACACGTTAATGGTGTATAGGCATACACTGTGTATGTATTACGCACGCACACACACACACACACACACACACACACACACACACACACACACACACACACACACACACACACACACACACACACACACACACACACACACACACACACACACACACACACACACACACACACACACACATACGCATACATACCCACAACTCTAACACACATGCACTCACACATCCTCGTTAAAATCAATTTAATCACAGGCCTGCTAGAAGTCCGTGCAGTGCAATCCACACCAAGCGTTATATAAAAACATACACTGCAATATTTGTTGTTAATATGTCCAGTATAACATCAATTAAGGCTATACACCGCAGCAAAGTGTAAAAAAAAAAGAGAAGGAAATAATGAGATGGAAATAGAAAAAGGTTGAACAAGAAGCTTACTTTTGGAATGATCCCCCATATCATCCAAGAGAAATGGATTAAAGAGAATATCCACCATACAAGGCAAAGTAGTGTGGGCTCACAGCGATGGATGGAGAAAAGGGGGAGTTTAGATAGGAGACGGCCGCGTCCCGGGCTGACTGATAACTTGTATTCCTCGAGGAGGAGAAGGAGGAGGAGGAGGAGGAGGGGAGAACAATGTCTCCGTCTCGATGACGTAGGCGGACCCAGCGCTCGAGCGCGCGGCCGGCCGCATATCGGCCAAAGTTGCGATGCACGCGGGATAGGAGGCCTATAGGCTACTCGGCGGAGGAATTCTCAACACAAACCTCGTGTTTTTTGTTGTTGTAGGCCTATATGGTTGTTACGGTGCTTTTACCATGTATCACGTATATTGAGGCCTATTTGACATGAAATGCAATTTAAGTATACTATTGGTTATTATTATAGATGTTATTATTATAGATATATTCTTATTCTTATTATATATTTATTATTGTGGTTATTTTTGTTATTATTGCTACTATTGTTTCTTCTTCTTTCTTCTTCTCCATTATGTTTCTTCTTATAATAAATTGTTATTCTATTCACTAACTTGCGTCTCTCTAAAGCTACAGCGCATAGTCTACTGTAAGAGAGCCCTCTAGTGGGCGAGGGTGGAATCACCGACAGAACACATTTAGTTGTTTCTTTTGCGTAAACCATACGGGAGGTGAAGCTTTCATATTGTTTTTGGAAGAAACAGTATACCCCAACAGGCATACAGCCAAAAGCCCCTGTTTGAAAAAATATATATCAATGTTTAGATACAGTATATGGTTTATTGTAGTCTATATGTATGCCTATGTTTTTCATCACAATTAGTCTTTGACTCAAATAATAATACATATAGGTAGGCCTGGCGAACAATAAACGGTAGGCTATGTACATCAAATCAAGGTGAGTCCCATTCGAAAATAGACTGTCTCTTGTAAATATGACAACACAGCAGGATTCTATCAGACTCTTGACTTGCCTATACTTTTCGATTTTTCTCCATTTTCCTTCCTGTTTTTTTGTCTTTTAAGATTTGTAACATTGATTTCCTCGACGCCGAACCCATTAGGGCAGAGCCTTGGCGAGCAGCGTTGTCTACTGCTAGCCTACTTGACGAGAATGCATATATGACACATAGGAATATTGAAGCTCTCCCATTAATAGGCTATATAGGAAATAAAAGCTCAGTGTTGTTTATTGTTACGTGAAAACCGATACTTCTATTAGTTCTGGAGACAAGGTATTATAGTTTACATAAGAAACAAAGACTTTTTGTAATGGCTGGATGGATATTGGATATCTCTAGCTTATGGGCCTATTCTCACATCTTCAGTGGTGTATCCTAGGTTCATCAGGTGTTTAAAAGATACAAGAGCTATAATAAAAAAGATTTATTTTTATAATAACTGTTATCATTTAGTTACCCTCTAAATGTGTTAACTTAAACATACATCTTGTGTACATATTTTATTGATATTCAAATGCGATATATTTAAAAAGTAAACTGGGGCATCCGACCCCGGTTTACCCTGCTATTTAGGTTAGGTTATTTATCTTAGATTAGGTTATTTGTCAAACAAAGTATAGGTTAACTTAACTTAACTTAAAGCAGTGTTTCTCAACTGGTCTAGTCCCAAGGCCCACATGTCTCATAGTTAAGTCACAACTTCAAACCAATGTATTTACCAATATTGCAGTAATCAACAATGCCTATTGTTGTACTATTAAAAACATGCATATATGCATAGCCTTTAGGCTATACTATGTTAGAGGTTGAATAAACTGATCATCAGCAGTAGTAGCAGTGGTCGTTACAGCATGGTACTCAATGTTATTGAATGGGTACGCATGCGACCACGTGGTTTGTGCGTAACCAATAACAGCCCACCCCTCGCGAACATCTCGCGAGAGCTTCGCAACATAACCTTTGGTCTGCTTTAGCACAGCGTTTTACCTTCTTTCAGAAGCAGGGAAGGCGCCGCGTCCACCATGCATAGGGCTATCAACAAGACCCATTTGAGACAGTTGGTAAGTGCATGGCAGTATCCAACTCTCCTCATGCATAAAGATGTCCCAGCGACATGTCACAACGTCGGTGAAACTAATACATAAGTCGTCGCATTCGTGCCACGGTACGAGCCTCTTGTATGTGTGGGACACCGGCTTGCTAGCAAGCTAATGACAAGTGACAGTACAAAAGTCATCAAAACATTTAGAATTAACACAATGTCACTGGATGGTTTACACCGAGTTGTTGTCTGGCTGTATTATCGCGGATGGGCAAACGTTCCTGTGCCGATACATATCTATATAACACTTTGGTCCCCAAATTAAGGGTTTTTGTGTTAGCCTACTCCAAGGTCTTATGAAACCGTTTATAAACAGTCGTTACACAACGATACAATCTACCGCATTGCTTTAGTATAGTGTATAGTGCTTTAGTATAGTGTATAGTGTTAGTCGTTTATTGTCATTTATCGTGTCATTGTATAGATCCAACTCGGAGGTCATTCACGTGATCGTGATTTGATAACTTGAATGACCTCCGAAGCGTACAACTGTTCAGCTTGAACCTCGCTTAGATAAGACTGGAGCCATCCAGTCTTCACTGGCTAGAGCTGAACCTGCTCGAAGCCTTGCTCAACGCATACGTATCCTAGCAATTGTAAATGCCCCAAATCATTTTTGTTGTGCTGTCAAATGAGAGACATTGATAGAATATATATATATATATTTAGAAATGTACTCTCATCTGTTCCTATTCTGCCTCGACACTGATCATTCAAACATATTATGTCCTTAGATATTCGGTATTTAAACCAATCCATTTGATTTAAATGGCTTAATACTTAATTGGGGCATACTAAAACCTTGGAAGTCGCATAACTTGTATGTCTTTATATATGACCAAAGTATTGCGTCTGTTATGCTGACAAATTGTCCTCCAACAGACTGGCCTCCTCCAGAGGTTCCAGAGCACCTTGGTGGTCGCAGAGCACAACAATGACAAGTTGACGCCCATCACACTCAGCGCCATCACGGCAGCGACCAAGCTAGGTGGGGAGGTGACCTGTCTGGTGGCTGGTACACAGTGCGCAAAGGTAGGGTTCCCTTCAAATTGTGCCATGAATCACACATGTGATGTTTGTCAATTTAAAAGATAATCTTGTATATAGTAAATAAAGTATTTTTGTTGGAAAACCGTAACTTCGCTTTGTGTGAAACCGCTCAGTGTCCTACATCTCGTCTCGCAACCAACACCAACATGTATTAGTAACTTACCTGATGTGCCTACTCCATGGCTTCATCATCATACATTCTGTGCCTCAAATGCCCCACTGAAGTCCCTTCACGGTTGTCATTGGGTTAAAAATATATAGATTGTCTATCATGCTATATCATTCAGTATCACGCTCCTGATGAAATGTGAACCTCCTTGAGGTGAGATGATGGTGAAATGTCCTGGTAAATGGTAAGCTAGAGAGAGTAAGGAATGCCTATAGGTAAGGTGTGGACATTGGGGATGGAACCCAGCACCTCTCGCCTGGGAGACAAACACCCTTTTGGGCTGCACTCACAAAAGGAACAAAATGTCAATGTGTCGGCAGCTATCGACGAGTTACGGCCATGTAAACATAACTTTGCAATTTTGTCGTTCACTCCAGGTTGTGGAGGAGATCAGTAAAGTGCCAGGCGTGAAGAAAGTCCTGGTGGCCCAACACGATTGCTACAAAGGCGCTCTGCCTGGTATGTGCATGTGCCGCTACTGAAACTACTGAGACTTGATTCAAGAGGTTTTTATTTGCCATGTGCAACAACTTACTCTGTTACAGCTTACTCTCCATTCCCTCCCGGCGTATGGATTTCAACAACACATACTATGCTATACTAAACTGTGTGATACTTGACTATAAACAACACTATATGCTACCTACTATGTACTATACTATAAACACTATGCTAGAACAACACAATACACAATAAAAAGCACGATGTGTTGTCTTGAGTACACGTTTCTAATAAAGGGAACCTTTCCTGGCCCTTGTTTCTGCAGAGGAGTTGACACCGCTCATCCTGGCCACCCAGCAGCAGTTCAGCTTCACACACATCTGTGCCGGGGCCTCCGCCTTTGGAAAGGTGAGGCGATGGATTCGGGGTTTGCTGTCGTTGTCGTTGTTATTGTTGTTGTGCTTACATTGTTCACTTCATCCGACATGTGATTTAACTTTTGTTTCTTAAATGTTTATGTACGTTAGCAATTTGTATACTGTGTCATTGTTTTTTGAACGCGGGCTCTTTTGATGAAGTGCTTTTACAGATTTAACGTGATTACTTCTTATAACATACTGACATAATTATTAAACCCAAGATCAGGATGTATTTCAAACTGTCTATTTACTTTCGACGTTTTTACTTTCATATTTTTTATTTGGTTAATACTGCCGTCATTCATTTTGGCAAAATCATGTCGCTGTATCTGAAATATAATGCAGCCATCATTTGTGTACAATTTAGGATTCTCGGTTTCTCTAGAGATTTTTGGACACTTATCAGGTATAAGGTGATGAATGTCATGTATTCACCATCCTCCGTCTTCTCCTCTACGTCTCTTAGAACCTGCTCCCCAGAGTAGCCGCCAAACTCGACGTTGCCCCCATCTCGGATATCATTGAGATCAAGTCCCCGGACACCTTCGTCAGGACCATCTATGCTGGTAAGGCCAGCTGCTGTTTGCTCAATGTTGTTTTCAGGTATTTTATCTAGGTCATTCAATGGACAATTCAACCCATTCGATAACCCTAAACTCTAACCATAACAAAGCATTAATAAGGAAATGTGTGGTGAGACGGGTTAGTTTTACCCTACTGATGGGGTGTGTGTGTGTGTGTGTGTGTCAGGTAATGCCCTCAGCACAGTGAAGTGCAGCGAGGCTGTTAAGGTGTTCACCGTCCGTGGGACGTCCTTCGAGATGGCAGAAGTGGAGGGAGGCAGTGCTACATCGGAAGAAGGTAGAAAACATACCATTTGTGTGTGTGTGTGTGTGTGTGTGTGTGTATATATATATATTGTATTTACAGAGTCCAAAATCAATGTTGTTGTTGTTTATATTTGAAGATGTTTTGATTGATCTTTTGACACGTGATGTTTCTTTTGAGTGCAGTGGCATCGCCCTCACCTGCTGGGGTCTCAGTGTGGCTGGAGCAGAACCTGAGCAAAAGCGATCGCCCTGAGCTCACCGGCGCCAAGGTGGTGGTGTCTGGAGGTAGGAACGCTCACACAATCTAATTATGGAAGTGTGTGTGTGTGTGTCTGTCTGTCATATTTCTCTCTCCACTTTTTGTGTGACTTAATTGAAACCAAACAATTGATGATTTTGCCAGAATTGAAGAACCGGTTGTGTCTTCTTTCCAGGGAGGGGATTGAAGAGTGGAGAGAACTTCAAGCTGCTCTACGACCTCGCTGAGACCATGAACGCTGCAGGTTAGATAGGTGGAGATGCGTGGAGGTGGTGGCTCTAGCGGTACCCCTGTGTGTGTGTGTGTGTGTGTGTGTGTGTGTGTGTGTGTGTGTGTGTGTGTGTGTGTGTGTGTGTGTGTGTGTGTGTGTGTGTGTGTGTGTGTGTGTGTGTGTGTGTGTGTGTGTGTGTGTGTGTGTGTGTGTGTGTGTGTGTGTGTGTGTGTGTGTGTGTGTGTGTGTGTGTGTGGGGTTCTCGTGTACACAATGTGATATTGTGTGTTGTGATTGCTTTCAGTCGGTGCGTCCAGAGCCGCGGTGGATGCTGGGTACGTTCCTAATGACATGCAGGTGGGACAGACGGGCAAGATTGTGGCACCTGTAAGTATGGCTTCCCCTGCAGTATGTAGTATTCCGGATCATTTGACACATTCGATTAGATTCAAATGTATTGTCATTGCACAGCAAAAGTACAGTATAGCGAAAATAATTTGGCATCTAACCAGAGTGCAAATGTTGCAGTAAAGTGCATGGTAATATATAATGTACAGTGGTTAAATAAGATGTAAAAACAGTCTAGTGGGTATAAAATAACTTAGAGTAGTTATGCGATATGTGCAAAATTATAGGATAATATATCTATAGATAGATAGATATCTATAGATAGATAGATATCTATAGATATCTATATATATATATCTATATATATAGATATATATATATCTATATATATCTATAGATATATATATCTATATAGATATAGATATCTATATAGATATATATGTATGTGTATACATGTATTAACAGGTAGTGAGCAGGGGTATGCAGTTGTATCCACAAGATAAATATATATAAATGTATATACAGCAGGAAGTGAGGCAGTTATATCAATTAATATATATACGCTAAGTACATAAAAAATGTACATGGCTATCTTACAGGTATGTAAACAATAAAGATGTAAACTATAGGTAGAGGTCGGGAGTTATGATCACAGTGCAAGGCAGTCGAAGACATTGATGGTGATAGGACATTGCATTATAGCCTTTTAGTTTAGTATTATTATTATATCCTAACTTATATCCTACTATTCATTGTAGGTCTTTCCTTGTGTAAACCTTTTATACTGTATTGTATATAATATATATATATAATATACTGTACTGTAGCAGGCTCTGTAAGAGAGGACTGTAGATCCATATTTTATAAAGTGGGTAAACAAAAAATGCCATCCGTTGCTTTAGTGCCAAAATGCTTTTGCTTTTCCACTCCACTCCACTCTTCCGAAACGTGTTATGATCGAGACGGATGCGGCAGTGTTTTTAAAAAAAGGTTAACTCTCCATTATCCGATTAGTCTCCGATACCACAGCTGAGATTACCCACACATTAGCACGGCTAGCACATTGGATGGCACATTATGCGCCCTAAATGATTTAGCTGGTCCATTAAGGGCCCGCTGCACCGGTGTCTGCACTCCCAGACTAGGCCGGTTTGTCCAAATCAAATTGTTCTCTCAGATGTTTTTGACCAGCTTCTTTTGGTTCAGGCTTCAATAAGTTCTATTCAATTTAGCTTATTCTGGGTGCATTGTCATTTAGTTTTTAGTCTATCCCTTCTTTATAGTTAAACTTTTTTTCAATAACATTGATTTTTTTATTAATTCATCAATTTAACATGGTATAGTTATTACCAATTCAGGTGCTGTTCATTATCCCAGAAAGTGGCGCCATCAAGTTAAACAAGGGCTCTGTTTCAGTGAATGGGGGAGTAAGCATTCCATTGCACTTGTTGCAAATGGACAAATAAATATCTTGAATCTTGAAACCTGACGTAGCGTTTGCAGATATTTAGTATCTGGATTGTTGAAGTGTAATCAAAGCAGTTAGTTCTGCCTGAGCCATCTTTCATGGGCACTTGTGTACTGAACACTTATGAAGTGTCGCCGTCCGCTCGTAAAGTCAGTGTTAAAAAACGACGTGTTCCTCCGTCCTCACGACTGGGATAATCCTTCAGGTGCAACCGCTCTGCATGCAAAGAGCTGGCTCTCCTTCGGCCCTCACCTAGTGTTTTCTTTGGGGTTACAGTTCAATTGGCTTCCGCCGAACAAATTTCTGTTTCAGCTATGCGGCGCACAGTGCACTATATATTAAAGCCCAGTCGTTTTGTGCTGACAAAGATGCAGTGTTCTCTTT
This sequence comes from Muraenolepis orangiensis, assembly GCA_027704905.1. NCBI lineage: Eukaryota > Metazoa > Chordata > Actinopteri > Gadiformes > Muraenolepididae > Muraenolepis > Muraenolepis orangiensis. The sequence goes on along the minus strand of CM051010.1, from coordinate 4,249,349 downwards.
GAGGCCCTCTGAAATATTGATATGGCGGTGCATTAAGCAGAGAGCCCTCCCAAAGGGGAATAGGAGGAGATGGAAAGCCTCTGCGACTGTTCCCCACCGAACGGGACTTTTCCCCCCTCTATGTGGTGGTTTGTGTTCTTTGCACCATATGGGGACGCTGGGACGCCCGGACCGAGGTTCGACCCCCTTCAACCTGTTTGGCTCATGGCGTCTTTGTTGTTCCAGGAACTGTACATCGCTGTGGGAATCTCCGGTGCCATCCAACATTTGGCCGGGATGAAGGACAGCAAGGTGCAGTGGTGGTCGGACAGCTTTGGATATGTTCCCTAGCGCTATTTGGTTTGAGGCTATTGTCCTCAAATGGCTTGTGATATATTTAAGTGGTTGTAAAACATTATAATTTGTTTTATTCGGTTAAGTTCTATGCATTGACATCATTATTTGGTTTTTGAGAAAAAATAAATACTTTTTTTTAGTTTTGATTTCAGTTTTCCGTTTCGTATAAGTATTCAAAAATATGTATCGTCCTGTTTTTCTTCTCAGACTATCGTTGCTATTAACAAGGACCCGGAGGCTCCCATCTTCCAGGTGGCCGACTTTGGCTTGGTAGCCGATCTTTTCAAGGTGAGAAGTCTACAACCGCCCAACCTATTTATCTACCCTTTCTGTAAATGCTAAAACACACATGGCATGTTAACACTTAACATATTTTCAGGCACTCCAGTTTGATTACCAAAGTGTTCTGACGGACCCAAAGTGACCGAGCGACTTGTTTTCATAAAACAATTTCCCTGCTAAATTTTGCAAGGCCCATTATTACCCCTCCTCTCTAATGCAAATGTGCAGCCGTTGAATTATTAACTTCCTGAATTAATGAGAGGTGAGTTGTGGCGGACGTGCGTCGATACAACGGAGCAAAACAAATATAATCAATATAGAGTAGTAAGTCTGGCGTCTCCACTGGAGAAATAATCCATGGTTTAAGGTGCAGGATAGAAAGTTTCCAGGGTCACGTACAGCAGCCTCCACTTACCATTGATCTCACATGCTCAGCTGCCCTCTGCTGTGACAGGAGGCTCTCGGTGGACCAATGGGATGTCTGAAGGGAGAGAGGGGTGGGTGGGGGGGGTGAGGTTGGGGCTAAGCACAACAAATGCTTCGACTGGTGACCGTTGCGAAACGCCAATAGCGTGTGTGTGTATATCCGGTTGTTTTGTCATGTTTTATTTAGCCCCTCCATAGTGCATGATGGGCCCCAGGTGTCCAGCTAAACTCTCGAGAGTTATTGGTAATAATAGCTAGCGGCGGCGAAGCTGTGAGCAGTCCACGCGATCACCTTACAGGTGATCACTCCTCCGGTAACCGATTTAAAATGGATGGGCTCTCTCCTTCTCCTGCCGCTGGAAATGGACACCGGGGTCCAACTCAGGGTGGCCGGTGGATGATATGGTTTTCCAGTTTGTTTGTCATTTAAATCTTTTTTTTTTTTTTAATCAGGCTTCAATTGTATTGAACACAACAGAGGTACAAACATTGTAAAATCTAAAAAATAGTTTTTTTTTCTTTAGTGTTTCACGCAACAAGGTATCTCCATCAAAATTACCTTGGTAAATGTTGGTCTGCTTTGATTTTTTTTGTTTGTTATTTTTGACATGCACAAAAAGGATTGCAGAATATCACGGTTGATACGTAAGGACGTACAGCACTTAACTGTCCGACGGCATGTCGATCTGACGTAGCTAGCGGTCTAAATATCCTATTCTGGTTGGTGAAAATAAAATCTGTTCTCTTTTCTTCCTTCTCATCAGGCTGTCCCTGAGATGACCGCTGCACTCCGCAAATAGCATGGCCTTCCCCCCCCTCGCCAAGCTGTCCACACTTCACACTGTAGCCACCAGGGGTCTTCCCCCACCAGGGGGTCCACCCACACCTGCCCTGCCCTGATACAGCCGCCCTGACATACGGCTGAGTGGAAGCCGTTGTCGACCAGAAATGTTTTTAATTTTTCAGACGGAGCAAATGTATTTGTGATGGGAGAACTTGATTAATTTCCGTACTTCCCGCCATGTGGCGGTTTCCTGTGTGATGTTCTGTACATCTGATTGAAACAAACTAATATCGTGATATTGTATTCAACTGACCAAAAGGGCAACCGATTTAAAACAATATATATATATATGTTTTGCCATGTTTTTATTTTATTCAATATCCTGCCGCAGTCGTTTCTCTCTGTGATGATACAAAATGGCTGTGGTCTTTTACAATAAACAGGATTAGTTTTGCGATATCTAAAAGCAAATCTCAAAAGTTCATGCTATATAATATGTTACCTTCCGCGTGACAAGTTACACATACAGCTCTTCTATAAAGCCATGTCGTGTCCATAATGCTGCGATGGAGCTTCTTTTTAAAGTATTTACAGTTTAAAGTTTAAAACAAGAGAATATAACCGCAGACATGGGAGAACAAAAGATGGATGAGATCGTTAAGGTAGGTACCGCTTAAGGACAAATTAGGCTTTTCGGTGGAAATGGAGCAAACTGGGAGGGACTATTTAATTCCACCTCTTTGGGGGGGGGGTAGTTTATCTCGGTCTTCAATCTGTATTGTCATTACTTCCCTTTTTTTTTTCTCTCCTTATTTTTTTTTTACCAATATCCGTTAATTACAAAGGTTAGCGTTTCTTGTAATATAGAAAGACGTAAGAAAAGATGTTTAAATCTTAGCTGAAGATAGTCAAATCTACCCTGCAGCAGTAGCGTCAAAGGTGACCGTTCTTTTTTTAGTTTGGCTGACACGTTAAAAGATCAAACCGTATGGACATGATGTTATTAGTCCAGTGTGTGTCCGTTCCCTGAAAGGATGCATTGGAGGAAGGTTCCTGGCACAATTCTGGGTGCACGAGGTCCAAGTTCCTGGCACAATCCTCCGTCCACAAGGTTTGTTTAGGGCCCAAAACCCAAATGCTGGTTTCTTTGAGTAACAAGTTTACAATAGTCACGTGTAAAATCACTATACTCTTAACTTCAAATCAAACAAGGGTTGTATTCTGCGTCGCCTGTGCCCTTCTGTTGTGCTGTTTTGGCAAGGACAATCCAATGAAGTTAGTCAACAGCCCAGTGGAAAATACTCCTGTAACAGTATAAAGACGCCTTATTCGGGTCAACTACCCCCTCTATAACAATAATCGGGTTAGTCAAGTATTGATTCTTCAATTTCCCAGAGTGAGTCCGGTACTACTGGCACCACACCCCCCACCAACCCCTGCAAGACCTGACTTATGCCTCTGAGAGGTGGCCGATGGGGGCCTCGCCCTGCTCCATCATCCGGTACTTCTCCTCCAGCAGTGGCTCGCTGCTCTGCAGGTGAATCAGCGGCTTGGTGTGGAAGCCCGGCCTCAGCTCCTGGTTCCTCTTGTTGTAGAGGTTGAGCCGGTGCTCCAGCTCCGGGCTGGTCTTGCCGGAGCCCGCGGGGCTGGGCAGCTTGATGTTGACGGGATCCAGGCCCTTGGGCGCCAGGCACGAGTTCTCCGACAGCGAGGAGAGCAGCTCCTGCACGGCGTTGGCGTGACCCTTCGGCGGCAGCGGCGGCACGCCCGGGCCCAGCGCCAGCGGGCTGCTGTAGGGCGGCGGGTAGCAGCGCTGGCCGCTGTAGTCGGAGGTGGAGGTGGAGGTGGAGGCCTCGCGCACCGTGGAGCTGCAGTCCGTGACGGAGCCCAGCGTGTGGGTGCTCAGGCTGTGGTGGCGCCCGCTGAAGCTGGAGAAGGTGGCGGCGGACGCCTCGCTCACGCAGCTGCTGGTGCGCTGCAGCGGGCAGGAGTTCACGGCGTCCGCGCTCACCAGGGACGAGGGCATCTGGCTGGGGTTGTTGGGCAGGTGCACGTCGATGGCCGCCGTAGTGATGACCCGGGCGGGGTCAGGGATGCCCATGTCTAGAGTGGAGCAGGGGGTGGTGTGGGGGGGGGGGGGAATAAAAAAACAGCGGTAGGGTTTTCAAATGTGGTGGTTGGGTATGCAAATGAGAATGTGAACCTGGATCGTTCTTACCGCTGCTGGGCTCACTGTAATACTGGCTGATGTAATTGTTCATGTCATCCTGAACGATATGGTCTGAAAAAACAACGAAGGGGGAGGGAAGAAAAAAAGAACAGAACAGAACAATCAGACTCAACAATCGGTTTGTTCGCCGTCTTCGGTGCACAAGAACCCTGTTGTGCATTCATAATTCAACCCGTGATTAATACTACAGGACCCTGTGTTGAATGATTTAGAAGGCGGCGGGGGGGGGGGGGGTATGTTTGGATAGTGTAAAGCCCACCGCCGCACCAGAAACCACTGTGTCGACTCATGTTTTTTTGGCTGATCCACATTCGGTCCAAGTGTGTTTCTAAGTGCTGTGCCCCCCCCCCCCCCCGCCCCCACCCCCACCCCAAAGATAGACAGGAATATGAGATGGACTTGTATTCATTTTACTGCTCTGCCTCTGCTCTGAAATATTAATTCTGAACCAAGGTCCTTAGAGGCGGGGCTCAGTGTTGTTTCCCGGGGGCCTGGAAAGTGACAGAGGACGTCTGAGTGATTAATAACACAGGGGTTTATTGAGGAACGCTGGCCTGCTTACAACAAAGTCCACACACACACACACACGCGTACGGAAGCTGTGTTGCGTGCTGTGATAAATCGCTTTGATAAAAGGAATAGCTGCAGTGTTTTTTGGGCCCGGGCACGACCGCGACTAGAACTGTAAGTGATGACCTGTCGCGATGGGAACGCTGCCTAGTTCATCTCCTCCTTTCACTGGACAATTTGGGATTTGAGGGACGTTTTGATGAGCGCTCAAGCAACGCGTGGTGATGTCCGCCATTAATATAAGTCGAGCCAGTTTGTGTGCCGATAAGAAGGGGAAGGCAGGAGCGACGCACGTTCTGATATGAGCCGATGTTTATGGATGGGCCACCTGATGTATTCTGACTCGTTCCCCCATTCACAGGTGGCGCGTTCCTCTTGCGTTCTAGCGATCATCTCTCTTTTAGAACTACTATGTCACAGCCCCTAATTCCTCTTCCGTCATCTCTGTGTTGTTCGTCTAGTCTGGTGCTGTAAGGAATCTACAGGTGCGTTGGTTCACTAATGCTTCATGATTTATTCCGCTTTCACACATTGCTATAGGGGTATTCTTTAGGACTATCCTTATTATTTTAAATCTCAACAGAATAACACCCTTTGCTGGACTTACCCTGCTTACACACACACACACACACACATAACAGCCTGGAACACTTAAACCTGAGTCCCACATATCCCCTAGAGGGTTCCAGGAGGTGTGAGAGTGAGTAAGCAAGCAAGTGTGGTGTGGTGGAGAGAGAGAGAGAGAGAGAGAGAGAGAGAGAGAGAGAGAGAGAGAGAGAGAGAGAGAGAGAGAGAGAGAGAGAGAGAGAGAGAGAGAGAGAGAGAGAGAGAGAGAGAGAGAGAGAGAGAGAGAGAGAGAGAGAGAGAGAGAGAGAGAGAGAGAGAGAGAGAGAGAGAGAGAGAGAGAGAGAGAGAGAGAGAGAGAGAGAGAGAGAGAGAGAGTGTCGCGTGGGTGCGTACCTGCACCCCCCCTGGGGTTAGTTTGCCTGCGGGGCCCTGAGGAGCCCGGGGCCTGCATGCCGTCCACCTCCTGGAAGGTGCTGTTGGGTTTGCTCCACACGTGGTGGATCTGCATGGCTGCCTCGCGCTCGGCGGCCAGGTCCAGGTCCTGCTGGGCCAGGTGGGCCCGCAGCTGCCTGATCTCAAACTGTAGGGGGTGGGGATAGAGCATCGTTGCAGTATTAGGGGGATCCTGTGAAGCCCTCTGATACTATAACAGTGATCAACGGCTGCACAAAGGAAATTGACTCGAGTATAACTACTGCTATTCACGAACCGAGAATGAAGGTTAAATATGAGCATGACTATAGCCTAATGATGCTTCATCCATCTTTCTATAGCTTTCCCCCGCCAATATACTCCATTATACATTTTAAACGGTTATGCCTTTTTCCTGTCAGTGAGCTTAATTAGTCAGTTGATATGTTGTAAAAAAAACTGTAAACAAATTACGCCGACAGCCCCGTGCCGCTACACAGATCTGTTCCGTGGTGCTTTGCTGCTCTCTAGTGGTGAACTGCTGTACGTTAACTAACCCAAACCCTCATCTCTTTCACACTTTTGTGAGTAGCGTATTATATATTCACACCGGTGTGAAATGACAAATTCAGATGTTATTATCTCATGCAGGTACGTTGACAAACAACACACCAGAACAAAAACCCCACAGCCACATACACGCGTAGCAGTAGCTGAGAGTTAAAACCATGCATCCCATCTGTGTTTTACACATTCATTTTGCCTTTCCTTTCCAGACCATTAGTTGAGTTCCAATTGCACAATGATCAGCACACATCACATTATATTGTACTGGGCATGTAACGTGGTGTTTATAGGGGTTTAGGGTTAGGATGTACCACCTGTTCCTGACCGATCTAAATGAGGGTTATGGTTTAGGGTTTAGGGTGAGGACGGGGGCGGGACGTACCGCCTGCTCCTGACAGATCTGAGTGAGACGGTCCAGCTGCTCCTCTCGCACGGCCTTGGCCTTCTCATACTGCTGCACCTCCAGCTCCATCTCCACCTTCACCTGCAGAACGAAGGCTGCAACACACACACACACGGTGGACCCACCTGGGTGAGCAGGTCTCCCCGCTGACGTGGACTTACACTGTACAACAACAGCAGGTGTTGTTTACGTGCGACGTCAGTAAAACAACAACCCTTGGAAGTTTATGTAAACACGTGATAGTAATAGAACAGTGGTGGTATTCCTTTGCACAGTAACAACTCAAGCACACATTGTTTGTGTTTTTGAAAGGGGAGGTCGGTCAAAGACAAGAGAGAGCAATGAATACCCAAATTACAAAATACTGACTACAAATTGTGGGTGACAAACAATTGATATTGTATCCCTTCATGTTGTGGTGAATGATAATAATAACGCTTATTTGGGGAGGTGGTTGTGAACATCATACGTCAATTATATTCTTATTCTAAAATAACAGTGCAGTTATTCAGTTTTCATTCTTCTTTCATTCTCCAAAGAGTGAAACACCCCTGTGTGTGTGTGTGTGTGCATTCATTCTCCACAAGAGGGAGGCAATATCGTTTGCAGTGTGCGGTGTGTGGTGGCCAACCTCCCTTTCATAACAATTGAGGGAAAAACACCACACAGAGAGAGAGAGAGAGAGCCGGTTCCTCGTCGTCTATATCCCTGTAGCCCTGACAGTAAAGGACAGTGGCATGATGGATGACCCATACATCCATCTATCTATCTATCTATCTATCTACGCCTGACATCCACCCCCTTTCCCCCCCCACCCACCCCCCCGGGTGCCTCACCGTCGATGATCCTCTTGACCCTCCAGATGCGCAGGGTGATGATGAGACCGATGGCGTCCCAGGGGCTGCTGGGCCCGTTGGCCACCGTGGAGGCCACCATAGGGGCCAGGGAGAGGACGATGACCGCCCCGTCAAACACCTTGGAAAACGGAGAAAACGTAAACAACCACCACCGCACATGAGTTAGAGACAGACACACAGACACACAAGACACACACACACACACACACACACACACTGTGTGTCTGGTATGACCCTTGTAGTTTGACATTGGGGGGAAAGGCACTGCAGTGTGTGATGGGAGAAGGGACGGTAATGGGGCTTCTGGGAGCTTACCTCCACTTTGTTCTCGATGTAATCCCATATCCCCAACACCACGATCCGGAACACCGTCTGACACACACACACACACACACACACACACGCACGCGCACATACACACACACACATGCACACGCGCACGCACACACACACAGGGAGACAACGGAGAACACGTTATGAGAGGACAGTGGAATCATCATGGGGTGGCCAACAAAACTAAATGTAAGCAAATAAAAAAAAGTGAATGTTGTTGTATTTATTAATTTATTTCATGAGTATCATCCCTGGCCAATTGTAAAGCGACAACGTCATCGTCATCTCCAGGCACGTATCGCAAGCGGCGCGATAAGGGGTTGGTCCAAACAATTAGGAGACACTGCATTCTCTGCTCCTTCTGCTGACACAGCACAATGCTGGGGGGGCTGCAGAGGTCTCTCTCCTCTCTCCCTATCTCTCTCTCTTTCTCTCCCACCCTCTCTCTCTCTCTCTCTCTCTCTCTCTCTCTCTCTCTCTCTCTCTCTCTCTCTCTCTCTCTCTCTCTCTCTCTCTCTCTCTCTCTCTCTCTCCTCTCTCTCTCTCTCTCTCTCTCTCTCTCTCTCTCTCTCTCTCTCCTCTCTCTCTCTCTCTCTCTCTCTCTCTCTCACCACAACCCCCATCTCACTCGCCCGATCCCCCCACTCAGGTGTTTCAAGGTTGCAGTCAGTGAGGTAAAGTGATCACACTGCCAAGTGGAAGCGATGGATTAAGGTAATTCCCTAAAGGGGTTGCTTTCATTGATAAGCAATAATTCAGTTGATAATGAACTGAACTTTGCAGCGACTCCACTATAAAGAAGCAAGACAAATGTGTGGCCAGCTCTAGAGCGGGGGGGGGGGGGGGGGGGACGGGGGGGACGGGAACCTGGTAATCAATACCAAAAGGTACCAGCGTTATTTAACAATGGCGGCGGCAAAATAAACAGAGTTTTACCTTTTTATTTTGTACTGTGGAGCAACTGAAGGGCTGGGAATCAACTGGAAATAGTTTAATGCTATTGTCAGTTTTAATATGAACACGTACTCGTGGTACTCAAGTGTTTGTCAGTGTTTTAATGAGAAACTATCAGCATACCCCCACTAGCTCACCTTGATGCCCCCCCCCCATCACCACGTAGCATAAATCAATAGGCTGCTGTCTCAGCTATAAGTGAGCCTTTATGATGAGAGAGAGAGAGAGAGAGAGAGAGAGAGAGAGAGAGAGAGAGAGAGAGAGAGAGAGAGGAGAGAGAGAGAGAGAGAGAGAGAGAGAGAGAGAGAGAGAGAGAGAGAGAGAGAGAAGAAGAGAGAGAGCAAGACTGACAGAGAGAGACTGACAGAGAGAGAGACTGACAGAGAGAGAGACTGACCGAGAGAGACTGACAGAGCGAGAGAATGACAGAGAGAGCAAGAAACTGATAGAGAGAGAGAGAAACCGAGACAGAGAGGTTGACAGAGAGAGATTGAAAGGAGAGAGACCAAGAGAGACCGAGACAGAGAGAGAGAGAGAGAGAGAGAGAAAGGAGAGAGAGATATTGACAGAGGGAAAGGAAAGAGAGGCTGAGAGAGACAGAGAGTGACAGAGCGAGAGAGAGAGAGAGAGAGAGAGAGAGAATTGCCTCACCTCGGTGAAAAACACTGACAGAATGGCCAGGCTGACCCAGTGAATGATGCTGGCAAACTGGAAGGCATTGTTGACTGTGGAAAGAAGGCAGAAAACGTAAATAAATACAATCAAATAACCCCAAAAGGTGTGATCAAAATAAAAAAACACAGTGGTACACACAGACCCCTGGCCCATCCAGGGCATTGAGACATTGATTGAATAGACCAATTCCAATTGCAACCACGTCCGTCCACGTGCCGGTCCGTCCAGCCGTCCTCTCCAGCATGCATCCTCCATCCATGCCCCCCCCCCATCCCTCTGTCACACCGTCTCCTTATCGGCGTGGGGACACTTCAGACAGGCTCTAGGTTTTGACCCCCCCGCCCCCCCCCCATGACCTTCCAGCTGTGATGGATGGTGGCGGTCCCTTGTGCTACCTGGCGATGTGTGGGAGTCCCATTATTGGTGTGTGTGACACGGGGTCACCAGCTGACACCCCGGTGTCCCGCGGAGGTTCCACCGTTGGAATACAAATGGAACACGTTCACGGATTTCTCATGGACGCTGGATGGGAGCCTCAAGGGGGACGGAGACCAGCTGATCTCTCCCCCTTTGACGTATATGTGAGCCAACTCCTACAAACGTGCTCACGTACATGCTAACGTTGGCGCTGACATTCATGCCAACGTTCCCGCTGACATTCATGCGAACGTTGGCGCTAACATTCATGCTAACGTTCGCGCTAACATTCATGCTAACGTTTGCGCTAACATTCATGCTAACGTTCGCGCTAACACTAATCTCCAACGTTCTTTGCTAATGCTCATTCTGATGTTCATGCCAACATGAATGCTCTTTTTTAAGCTAGCGTTCATGCTAACACTAAAAACTCAAAACGTTCATGCTAACGTTTGTGCTAATGCTCGTTCTAGCGATCATGCTAATGTTCTCAACGCTGGGAGAACCAGAACCTTCATGAACCCGATGTCTTTTTAATGGATGAACCAGTGCTTACAGAGTACAACCGATATATACAGCTGGCGGAATATGTTGACAAAGCACAAGCACTGGTGCACATCATTGATTTCGGTATTGAGGCCCGATGTTTCTAAGTTGTGTTTTTTTAGTTTGTTGCTGCATTCTAAGCCAGGAAAAAAAACCCATCCTAAATAATCAATTATTAACAGGCCACTGTTTTTTTCTTCCGTCCATCCCTGTTCCAATCGTGCAAAATATATGCAAACTTATTCTAACATGCACAAGAAACTTGTGCCGAAGAAAGTTTCCAGCCCGTTTCCGTATCAAGGATAATCCATGTAGAGAAACAGGGCTCCTACAGCTTAAGGCAAAGTCAGATTCAAGACTTTTTGAATGCTGCGTGCTGATGAAATTTAAGACCAACTTTATAATGACCAAAATTGGAAGAAAAAAAACCCCCAAAACACGATATTACTTACTTAGGGTTAAGGACAATTTTACCCAAATGTTTATTGTAACATAAAACACGACTTGTTTGGTCTCGTAGTGAAAACATTAGATGATCTATGAGGGTTGTCGGTTCCGCTATCCTGATCTGCGTTTTTTTCTTCCAATTGCAATTTAGCAAAAACAACAACAAAGATTCACAGTGCTACTTCCCCACGGTGATTGATTCAAGACACTTTAATACCAACTCAGGGCCTTATTTTCAGATTCATCAATTTCAACGCCTTTCAAGACTTATTTTTTAAAGGGTAAATTCATGATCAGTGGTTCCCAAACTGGGGCAGTTATGAAAGGGGGGGGGGGGTGGACGGTGAGGCTAAACATAAATGATGCTAAATCCTGAAGGTGAATTGTTCCTATTTAAATTCGCCATTGCAGAACATGTTCTTAATAAATGATATAGCAGTGTGCAAGCAAAGGATGTGTCTGAGAGTGTCTTTATGTGGGGGGGGGGCTGACATTTTTATCCACAAAAGTTTGGGAACCACTACCGTTGATGAAGATGACTAGAGTGTATAGGGATGGTGGTTCTTAGCCCTCCTCCTCCGGGGACGGACGGACGGGGACACTCACACTGCAGCAGCTTTGTGTCTATGAGCAGCTCCACGGTGAGGAGCAGCACCACCAGCACCACGCAGGCCACCAAGAAACAGTTGAAGCCCGGGGACAGCAGACACACCTGCCACAGCGCCGCCCTGCGCCCACAGCACGGCTTCAGCCAGTTGGACCTGAAAACACACCCACCGACACACACACACACACACACACACACACACACACACACACACAGAGAGAGAGAGAGAGAGAGAGAGAGAGAGAGAGAGAGAGAGAGAGAGAGAGAGAGAGAGAGAGAGAGAGAGAGAGAGAGAGAGAGAGAGAGAGAGAGAGAGAGAGAGAGAGAGAGAGAGAGAGAGAGAGAGAGAGAGAGAGAGAGAGAGAGAGAGAGAGAGAGAGAGAGAGAGAGGAGAGAGAGAGAGAGAGAGAGAGAGAGAGAGAGAGAGAGAGAGAGAGAGAGAGAGAGAGAGAGAGAGAGAGAGAGAGAGAGAGAGAGAGAGAGAGAGAGAGAGAGAGAGGAGAGAGAGAGAGAGAGAGAGAGAGAGAGAGAGAGAGAGAGAGAGAGAGAGAGAGAGAGAGAGAGAGAGAGCACGATGAAGAGTGAGGGAGGGAGGGCTTCAGAGTGGAGCAGGGAGAAGCTAAAAGATGACATCACATCAAAACGGGACCCTTGTCATGATGTTATAGCTGCTGAAACTGTGTGTGTGTGTGTGTGTGTGTGTGTGTGTGTGTGTGTGTGTGTGTGTGTGTGTGTGTGTGTGTGTGTGTGTGTGTGTGTGTGTGTGTGTGTGTGTGTGTGTGTGTGTGTGTGTGTGTGTGTGTGTGTGTGTGTGTGTGTGTGTGTGTGTGTGTGTGTGTGTGTGTGTGTGTGTGTGTGTGGTGTGTGTGTGTGTGTGTGTGTGTGTGTGTGTGTGTGTGTGTGTGTGTGGCATAAATTTGGGCCAGAGTAGAATAGCAGAGTAGCATGGTTTAGGTGACAAGTACAACTACAGGGACCATAACAGCAGTCAATAGTATGAACAGTAATGGTAAACACATTTTTTTCAACAAGGGTTTTTATAGCCCCCGTGTTATACAGTACATGGGCATTTCGGAAAGCTAACCCTAACCCTTAACCCTTACCCTGACCCTAAACCTTACCCTAAAACCAAAACCCTAAACCTAAAAGGGAAACCCTAACCCTTAAACCAAAACCCTAACATGAAACCTTAACCAGAATGTGAAACCATAACCCTGAAACCAAAACCCTAAAACCAAAACCCTAAGCCTAATATGAAACCCTAACCCGCATGGAAAACCCTAACCTGAAAACTAAACGCCTAACCCTAATAGGAAACCCTTACCCTAAAACCAAATTCCAAGCCCTAACATGAAACCCTGACACTAAAACAAAAACCCAAGCCCCAATAGGAAACCCTAAACCCTAAAACAAAACCCTAATATGAAATCATAACCCTAATGGGAAACCATAACCCTGAAACCAAAACCTTAACCCTTATAGGAAATCCTAACCCTAATTTGAAAGCCTTTCTCTAATAGGAAATCATAACCCTAAAACCAATAACCAAACCCCATAGAAAACCTTAACCCTAAAACCAAAACCCTAACTGGGTTTATTTTCATTTTCAGATTTTATGGAATTATGAGAAATACCTTATTTCTTTCTATGTTGTATGACAGACCAATATTCAATGGGTCCAATAAGAAAAGTACAACAGTGTAGTACAGAAGTTAACTTGAAATGTTATTGTAAATACCCCCAGGGCACATTTCTGACCCTGTGCACTACACACCTGCCACAGGTTTACACATGCAAATATGTTGAATTAAATATAGAATACATTTTCCAATGTAGTCAAACAGGAATATGTTTAAAGGAATACAATACAGCCAGAAACACGTTGACATGGTTAGAAAAGGTCTAGTGGTGATGTACAATGTGCCTCAGGCCCTACTTTACCGGTTTGTGTAGTATCGGTTTCATTTTGCAGTGGCTGAACTCGATTTCTTTAGACCAGAGGTTGGTAACCTATGTATTTTGAGATCATTTGAGAAACTGTATGTTCATATTAAGTTGACATTTGTCTTCAAATCGCTATTAGTATTACTATTAGTATTATTTGTTTAATTCCCATATGACAACAGCTCCTGTCCTGTCTCAGAATCACTGCATGTTGACTCCATGTTCCTATGGGGACAAATCAGTCATTTAGTAAGAGGACAGAAGCTTTTTTGGCCTGCAGCCTCATAAAAAAAAGCACTTCGGCTTTTTTGAAATGTTCACCAAAGCACTGGCTAAGCTTGAGTTAGCCGCGGCGAGCTCAGTCGCGACTAACATTAGCGTTGCCATGCTAGCTCTCCCAGTTCTCTAAAATTCTGCGCCCGTTTTCACGAAGTGATGGTCAAAATTGTATTTTCCATGCATACTGCCAAATGTCAAGCTAGCTTTTACAATTAAGTAATAAAGCCTGTTTTTCATATCGTTATAATTATACATTTGATAAATACATTTTTTTTAATTATGAATGTACAATTTACACAATGTTATCTCCTGATATTGAAAGGGGTAGAGAAAATCTGGGTAACGTAAGCACACTGGAGCAGCGACAAATTGCTAATAATGAGTATCGGAAAAATAGGACCTGGGATGCGTTGTACATTCGCAATAGCTGTTTTATATACGGTATGTTAATGTGTTTTAGGCTGTGTCATTACTTTAAAACTCGAGGCATCAAGAATCAAGTTTGATTCAGTGAACGCCTTGTTTTAGTCAAGCCGATTTTGACCTCTCCCTCATAAATATATATTCTGTCAAATGAGCCAACCATCCAAAACCACCATGTGGACAATAAATATTCATGAACGCATTATTTAAAGCATTATCCACCAATCACAGACTCTCGACGGCAAGGGTGGCCAATCCTGGCCATTCAGCGGGTTCTCCTCACAATTGATGACAACACCGGCCTGATTCAATGAGGAGCACCTCAGGCTGAAAGTGATAATCTTCACAATCAGCGGCTGTGATTCAGGTTGTAATTAAAGCATCCATACTCCTACTCACAGGATCATTAACCAAAACCTTATAAACACATTAGGTCGACTCAAGAAACAGTCACTCTTGATACACTTCTGTGACGTGTTGGAGGTGGGTCATTGTGCCTGGATGAAGCAGGGCGTAGTTTTGTTAAAAGGTTGCAGTATAGAAAGAGGTGAGGCCAACTGTTTAATGAATGAAATGATTGCTTTACTAGCCTTTACTTAACCTTGAAAATACCACAAGGAAGGAAAATATAAATAAGTGGATCCCCGGACACAAGGTCAAAGAAATGAAAACAAAAAGAATACACTATCATTTAAAAAAACATTGAAAGTCTCAAGATACGACCTCCTAAGAAAGGTGATGCAACCTGGAATTGATTCAGGTTTCAAAGGTATTGATGAATGTATAAAGTGCATATGTATATATAAGTATCTCTTTTCAGATATGGGATATGTTATGTACAGGTCAGAATACAGTTGGCTATGCTTGATTCAAAGTGAGCCACCATCTGATCTCTCTTCAAAGTTATTGGTGTGTCCTTAATTGTACCATTGCCCTTTCGATTCATAAGGAATGGTATTGTATACCAGTGAAATGCATTTTTACAAAATATAGAAAGTGCTGTTAATGTTAATGGGTAGTTTAATGCTATTATCAGATACAAGACAAAAAAGGTTTACAGAATTGTGCAGCTTAAATCACAATGCTGGTCAAATTGTAGCTTCTAATCTCCAACCCCTAACCAACCTCTATCGTTTAACCGGTTAGCTGTCTGACCGTGCGGTGGGTTTACCTCTATTTGGAGAGTAGACTGCCTCCACGTTTGCGGACTGGTCGATGTTCTTCAGTACTGCCCCCTGAATCCCACACTGTGACTTTACACGCAATGCTCTCCCCTGCGTGGCCGTGGAGGGCAGGGATTGGCTAAGGGGGGCATGGGGATTTATTCTCAATAAATAATGACAAATTCCCTTCCCCTCCCCAGTCCAAGAGGAGGAGGAGGAGGAGGCACACAGGGCGGCTTCCGCTCTCCATCCCAACTTTGTATTCAAAGCCACGAGTCGGACGTGATCCCAGAGGGGAAGGATGGGGGCGAGAGCAGAAGAAAAGTGGCGTCCGCGTGTCATTCTCCCGGGGGTGACGGATGGGCCCGCCGTGGCTCTGGTTCGGTTCATTCAAACAAATAGCAGCTATCTGTTGTCACCTGTCGCCCAAAGCAGGAAAGCCATAAGGAACGTCTGTCCGGAGACTAAAGAGGAAAAGGATTTATTCCATCCTTCCTTCTCAAGAGTAAGAGAGGTGGTGGTGGTGGTGGTGGGGGTTAGACAGAGAACGGAAGTAAAGGAGCAATTGCCACTTTTAAAAGTCATTAGGATGCCATCCAAACCTGGAGATAAATAGTCGCGAGTTGAAGATTAAGCCAGTGTAGACAGGGAAAGACGGGAGGGGGGGGGGGGGGCGGGGGAGAGAACAGCTTCTCTGTTAAATGAAGCAATACTTGATTCACGGTTAGTGCGGGGGTGCAAACCTGTCCCGTTCCTCTTCGCCATCTCCAACACAGAGCGCTTGGCGCAGCGCATACATTACGTATGCGCTGCGCATACGTAAGGGTGCGCGGAGGGGAGTGTTTTTTTGTTGTTGTTGTCGTGTGCACAAATAAAAGTGCACCACTTTACCCACAATCCAACACGTTGTTTGGTTTTGGGTTCAATTTTACACAGGCATCGATGAGCTCGCTGCGTTCGTTTCCATTGCTGCCGTAAAGGAACGCCAAGCCGGTGGTGCTAGTGTGCAGTGAAGTAAACCTCCACTCCACCCCCCCCCCCCCACACACACACACACACACACACACACACACACACACACACACACACACACACACACACACACACACACACACACACACACACACACACACACACACACACACACACACACACACACACACCTAAAAGACGTTCTAGCGATTGAAGCCAGAGCCTGTTGGTTTTTTAGCTTCTCACGTTAGAGCGTCGCCTCTCACGCCGGGAAACGCGTGAGCTCGAAACCCCATGCGGGACACTACGATGAGAGTGACGTCACCGAGAGTGACGACATTCGGGCTCATCGGAAACGCCGCACGCCATCCGAGCGTAGTAGTAGTAGTAGTAGTAGCTAACGCTCATCTAACGAGTGCTTTCGCGGTTCAAATAAATAAATAAATAAAAAATAAATAGATTATTTCCCCCTTTCAGAGGTAAAATAATCTATTAGCCCAGACTGTATGGGAGTGTAATTCATTCAGAACTCCACTCTACGCTGCGGAGAGAAAAGTCATTCATTTAATAAAGCTGTAACATTAGATCCCGTCTGGGGGGAGGGGGGAGGGTAAATGGCGATGATGAATCACCGGGAGCTGAACGAAACTTAATTTGAGGGGGGCGGGGGGGGGGAAGAAACACATTAAATGTTGAACGCTGAGGGTAAGTATTTATGAGGAAGAAGTGAGGCCGCTTGCAGGGTGCGAGGTGGAGTGGTGTGAGCAATGGGGGGGGGGGGAGGGGGGAAACCACCACTACTCTCTCTCTCTCTCTCTGCAAGGGGTCACGGCGAGTTTGGATCAAACGGGTAATCCCACAGAGAGCCGTCGCACAGAAACACACGCAATGCAGGAACGCACCCCACTCTCTCTTGCACGCACGCACGCACGCAGCACAAACTGTGCTCTCCATTTAAGAGCGTCGGCGGGAAACGAGAGAGAGGCAGGCTGGCGTTTATGGGCGGACAGGTTCATAAAGACGTCTGGAGGCCCGTGGAGCAGGTACAACAGAGGGGACCGGTTGAGGGACCGACAGACGGCAGCTGCAGAGGCAGAAACCAATGACCGCTGATCAATAACGGGGCCCCCCTTAAACGAAAGGCGTGACGGCCGTAATATTCCGAGCCTAAGAATAGACTCGAGTGAACAGTTTCTACTGCCAGAGCCACATAGGCGAACGACTGAACACTGTCTACACACCGGCAGTGACTGTCCTGTGTAACCACAATACTGTGCAGTTTGACTGTTACTGGACTGTCTGAGTAACTACAATACTGTATTATTGTATCAATGCTACATACACTAGTTACACGGTACATCACAACCGCACCTTTTTTGTATGGAAATACATTTCTAATTTGCACTACCGTATGTATATATATATATATATAGGGCCAACGCAATATGTGTGTGTATATATATATATATATACAGTTTTTATATGGACATTTTTTAACCTGTTTATTTTGTTTAGCAATTCAATTGTTGTGTTTAAGAGTGTCGTGACGATTTTTAAACAAAAATGTGTAGTACTTGTGCAATGACAATAAATACAATATACAAGATATTTAGGCATTAATAAAGGCATTCTGGTTCTGATTCAGATTCTTCCCCAAGACACGGCCGTCCCAGAAGTGGAACCGAGACGTATCAGAGACTCAGTCTCATTGCAGATCAGTCAGAAGGACAGCAGGTCAGAGCTGGGTTTTTAGCAGTCCACCAGACCTTTAATGGCCTCACTGAGGTGGACTGGACCGCCTCCAGCAGCAACTCTTTCATTACACCGTCGCCACTAATGGAGACAAGACGAAACCGTATACTGTACGGGCGTAAAAGAGCGAGTCCCGTGGGAGTTACACTCCCTGTTTGTGTGTCAGTTAGGAAACCGCCAAAGACAGCCAAGGGTCGTAAGTCTGAAGTGCTTGTTGTTGTCAGTTGACGATACTGAAATGATTTGAGGCCCACCCACACACACACGTCGGAGACACTGTAGTAGATACCAGCTGGTCCCCAGGGGGTCATCATGGAGCCAGCAGGTATAGGGTTAGTCATGTTGCTAAAGGATGCTACAGGTTTGTCATGTTGCTGCCTACAGGTATGGCAGGGGATGAAACGCACCCTAGCCTGCTGCACTATCCTCCACTGTGCTATCCACATACCGATTTGTCCACAATTGAATAGACTTGAATAGACAAGGAGATTCAGCGTTTTAAAAGGACCTGCTGCCTTGAGCCCATCCAGACATCAAGAACATCCAGACCTTAAGGTCCATTCAAAATGCAGGGGCGTAACTACATATTTTAACTATGGAGGTAAATCTAAATGAATTTCATTTGCATTGCATCTCTGTCGATTAGCAGAGATTTTTTTGCACAGGTTTATGTGTCTTCGGGTGCGTTTACATACAAGTATTTTCCATCACTTTTCAATTGTTCTCCCTCTCTCTCACACACACCTTGCTCCCTCTCTGTCTCTCAGTCTCGCTCTCTATCTAGCGCCGTTGTGATCATGTCTTGTGATTTTTACATCATCAACTCCCAACCAATTGGCAGCAATCTGCTGAAGTCAGCAGACACAGGCGGAGAGGAAAATGGACCGCGACTGTGAGCCGGCAGGCAGGCGAGCAGCAGATGTCGGAGGACTCTCTTCATTTCATTTAGCTTGTTTGAATTTGCAGGTTACTTCCCGCACTCGGACGGACATTTATATATATATACACGATACATAATATATGCTTTTCGCCTGCCTGCGATTTTCTTTCAGAAGGAAAAAAGAAAAGACACAAAGATTCCCCCCCCCCCCCCCCCTGTTTTGCAATAAGTGCTGACTCGGCTGTCATATCATAATAGTAGCATAGAAACCCGTGATGAAAGAAATACCGCTTAGTAGTGCTGAATGCGTTCAGAGTTGCCCCCATGTGAACGTATAATAGGTTAATCAATTCTGCATTTTCAGCGCCTTCCGAATCCATTCAACATTCATCACTCGGAATGCTTTGCGGCAACTTAGCAAGTCAAATGAATTGATCATTAATATCGGATGGCAGCGTGAAAAAGGAGGCTCCCCCTTGCTCCTCCCCCCTGAACCTAGCCTAAAGCGGCTTCCATTGTCGGAAGGTTAGTGGAAGCGTTTGCGGTGCTGGACACCCTCTACCTCTTCACAGCGTATCCTGTAACACTTGTATCCTTGTGTCCGAATCACGGCTATGCAAAAAAAAAACAGCCTGCCTCACACACACACACACACACACACACACACACACACACACACACACACACACACACACACACACACACACACACACACACACACACACACACACACACACACACACACACACACACATACATACACACACACGCGCGCGCGCACACACACACACACACACACACACACACACACACACACACACACACACACGCGCGCGCGAAGGGGCGAGAGGCGGTTTAGGCGGAGAAATGGGCCGCACGACACAAGGCAAATAGAGATGGATGTGACTTGATGTGCAGCACGGCAGACAAGCTGTTCCTGATAAATGGGTTTCCCACCAGGACACTTGATCCCTCTCGCTCTCAGCCCAAAAAGCAATCTCACACTTTGCATGTCTGTGAATATTAACAAACCCTCAAACCTCGCACTCAAATATCATCTATTGTGCCGCACGCGTTGCCAGCCCAGGGAGACAATTTGATGGAGGGGACTGTTGCTCTGTGTGTTTGAAATAGAGTCATAGGACATAGGGGGTGGGGGGGGGAGAGAAACGCCCTCACCCCCATTCTTAGCCATCCATCTACATAGAGCAGGTGTAATACCCAGGAAATATGGCTGCGGCCGCTTTTGTGTAAAATGTGCGTGCATATATTCAAACCTGCAGTTTGACACATGTTGCGGCGCAGACGTTTGCAAAATGATCCCTTCCGACATGAACACTACATCCTAGGGGGCATTGTAATGCACAACTGCGCCAGGACACTTTCTAGTTAGTGAAAGTAGACACTGGCGGGATACGTGATTCAAGAAAAATTATTTGAGCCGGGTAGGACTTGAGTTGAGTGATGGAGTCAATCTTGGCTTTCACTTGTGCGGGCTAATTGCCTGGCCCTAGCCCGTCCAATCCCCCTCTATACCCACTATAAAGCCCTGTATCACTCTGGCCCCGTTCCTCTCATATAGCAAAGCACACCAGGTTAATCCCACGGAAAAGTCAAACACGGACAGATATGACATTTGTCAAAGGAAGGCGTTTTCTTCTTCTAATCTGCAGCTGGCAGCTTTGTGAGTGGACTTGTGGGGAGTGAACCCCCTATACCACCAACGCCACCTCTCTCCCTCTCTTCCTTTTCTTCATCTCTCTCACCATTTCCTCCTCCTCCTCCTCCTCCAGTAGCCACAGCAGCAGGTTGACCTATGATCCATCTGTCATTGCTGCAGTCTCTCTCTCTCTCTCTCTCTCTCTCTCTCTCTCTCTCTCTCTCTCTCTCTCTCTCTCTCTCTCTCTCCTCTCTCTCTCTCTCTCTCTCTCTCTCTCTCTCTCTCTCTCTCTCTCTCTCTCTCTCTCTCTCTCTCTCTCTCTCTCCCTCTCTCTCTGGAGAGACGTAGCATATGGCTGTTATGGCTGCAGCTGCTGCCTCTGCTGCCTCTGCTGCAGCAGACTCCAGGCTGGTGTGGAGCAGATAGGCAGGCAGTGAGGAGAAGGGAGGCGAGGGGAGCCATAGAGCTGAGTGGATCAGGCTGAGGGGGGGGGGGGGGGGGTGAAGAGAGAGAGAGAGAGAGAGAGAGAGAGAGAGAGAGAGTGTCTTTGGCTCCACAGAGTCTAGAGGTCAGGCTATCGCAAAGGGGTTGGAACTGAAAAAGATGTAAATCTAAACCCCCCCCCCCCCCTCCAACTTCTTCCCTGAATCTCGTATAGGATCTGCTTGATTCAATTAGGGTCTTCACATGCAGCATCCAACTGAAGAATGCCATTTTTATTGCATTTCCTTTTATTTTTTGGGGGGGGGGGACAGAAAAAATGGGGTGGAAGGGGCAGGGGGGACAGAGTGGGGTGTTATGGATCCGAGGTTACTCACACATACGGCATGCATACCCCCCACCAGCAATTTCTGCTAAAGGATTGGCAAAAAAGCACACAGTGTATTAATAATTCCATCCATCTTTTTTTTTTGCGCAGAGAAACAGCTCGTACTGCCTGTGCCCCTTGTATAGTCCACAAGAACATCTACCTCCTACATAGCCGCCCACGTCCGGTTGGTAGCTAGCGGTAAATGGGATTCTGGCGCGCAAGACTGGACGCACATCTCCTCCCAACCCGCCTCGCACATCCACACGGACCGACCCCGACGACACCGCCGTGGATTACGCACGGATCACACACGTAACACACGTAACACGTTTTATGTGGATGGAGGAGCAACAACCCACAACAACGCTGCCGCCTGTAATCAATAAGACGATGTAAAAGCTACTGCATCAAGTGTCAAGAACATCTGGGGAATGCTTGTTAAAACATTCAGACTTAAAATAAAACCTAAAAAAAAAAAAATCAATAGAGAATCAAGGTTTCACACCCAAAAGTACAGTGGGGCTCCACGACTCATTCATATTAGCCGCAAAGTGTGTAGCATAAGAGAAAGCCCTCTGCAACAGATGTATTACGCTATAGGCCAGAGAGGACCATGAGCTTTGGGGAAGCAATTAGGATCCTATTCTATTTATCTATCACCTAACCTACCTTTATCATTCCTCTGATGCAGCACACATGAGTCACCCAGGCGGAAGAAACCTGTTGCTGTTTTTTTTTTTTTATGAAAAAAAAAAAAATAGACTGAGGTGTGAGTGAAACTACAGTGACAAACATGTCCTGGAATGCCTGTGGAAAATCAGGAATTCCAATCTAAGAAGGCTCATTGGAAATGCGGATACCAACAAGATATGTTTTCTAGATGTCTGGAGTAGCAGGTCAACTACTACACAATTGTACACA